>JBAMJR010000009.1:2642500-2650000 GCA_038501785.1 Myoxocephalus aenaeus
TAAACCGTTTTAAAGACCCTAATTTAGGAGAAAAGTCATTGAGAGTGCAGTTTAGTTGTATGGGACAGGGTCCACATGCTGTGTGCAATTTCTTGTCCCCTTTAGCTTCATGAGTATATTTATAATCTTGCCTTTAGTGGAGTACAATTCTCGCAGGCACCCACACTGGGTCAAAGCTTACATGACTAATTCCACAAAAGCCACACACACACACACACACACACCTTAATGTACAGTGCTTTAGATAGACCCAACACACTATACATCCTACACCGTAAAAATGTTTCAAGATCTGTAAGCAGACATTGCTTGTATTACGCATCGCTGATTTTTGATCGAATGAGTACCCTGCAATATAGTTGTATCACATTGTTAGCGTGTGCAATTATTGGATGTCTGGTGTAGCGTCCGGAAGAACTTAGTCAAACAACTTCTCTCATTCTCTGAATTTATTTTCCTTGATCACAAGTAGAGTAACAAGCGCTGCAATCGCGATAGCAGGGAGTCGTCCAGTCAACACGCAGGTTGACCGTCCAAAAAACACCCCGAACAGCCGGAAGTTCGGCTCTTTAATACACGGTTTTCCGTCAAGAACATCTAACATTTCTATTGGCTCTAACCTTTCTAAGAGGAGGAGAATCACGTCCTCATCTATTCTCACAGGGTTGGAACGTGCAACGACCAGTCTGCTTCCATAATGTCAATATACTGATAAACAGGTGTGAGTGTTGTGGTGCAGAGCGTGGAACCTTGAGGAACAGACAACCGGACTGTTCTCACAGAAACTTCTCACAGAAAGTATTTGTTAAACTGACCTCGCACAACCTGAACTCTAATAGGCAGAAGAATAATGAAATGAAGAATATCTACAGAATATAACGATTTATATTATCAACATGTCCTAGAATATAAGAAAAGTGTCTTGTTCCAACTGCTCCTTATTCTGAAGCGTGATCATATTACCAAGAACATGTGAATATTTACAGCAGATGAACCTCAACGAGGAAATGCAGGATGAGGGTGAGACAATAGAAGAGAAATTAAGCTGCTTCTTAAAAACAAAAAGGACAAAAGCATCATATTAGTTTTGGCCTGTGTATTTTTGCACAGCACAGCTTGTTGAGTGTTTCTTCTGCACTCTAGCTCCCACAGCGTGACTGACCTTCAGCAGGCTTCTATGTTTGGTTTGGATCATTTCATGATAACCATCTAATATATCTTATTAATCATCTACAAGTCATGAATACTTCATTTACAAATGGGGAATTCATCATTTATAAAGTATGAAACCATAGCTTATTAATCAAGAATGAAACATTTATAACTGTTTATGAATGAGTTACTAATAAGTATTCATGTTGGAATAATGCTTTATAAATGATGAATTCATTGTTTATTCATGCTTTACTAATGCTAAAAAGTGTGTACTTATTATAAAGTGCTACCAATACTACATACTAGACGTATTTCCATTGTTGTCCTGGTATTTCATCGTCCACCGACCCTAACAGGGATGGACACATTGGCCTAAGATACACTGGAGATTAAGGACACGGCTAAATATTAAAGAAAAGGCGCATCTCATTCACCTCCAAAGACTAGACGTTCCCTACCAACATTCAAACTGACAAGCCTTCTGTTTCTACATCTCTGGCCATCAGTCTTTTGCCACCCTGTTCCTCTTTTTTGTTGAAAGAAACTGACCCTGGCCGTCTGCCATAAGCACGGGCACGGGCTACACATCAGAATCAATATAATAATACGATTCTAACAAGACCTTGATGTGTGTGGAGACAGCTGCTCAAATTACTTTAATGGCCTCCGCTGTCACAAACAATTCACTGCTGCCCCACCAATCAAATGAGTAATCACTACAGGTTTATTACAGACAACAGCCGTCAACTCAAGAATTTTAGGAAAACAAAATACAAAATTGCCGCCTAGATGTGCGGCAATTTAATTTTTTATCTGGAGACAAAATTCAAATGCATGACTTCCTAGGCATCAGGGGATGTGTTCCTTTACATGGATACAACAAGTTGTTTTGTACTCTCGACTGTGACTAATCTAACAACTATTACTCACAGTTGAGAGTACAAAACAGACGAGGTTTAAACAAGCATGTTGAATTAAGAGTAATACTAGAAGGTGTCATCTGTGAAAGCCACGGTTGAAAACTCAAGCTTGAAGACCAAACAAATAATAATCACTGAGCAGAAACTGAGAAGCAATCACAAATAACTCAAGAAGCATTCCCTTTAAAGTTACACAAGGTACCTGCACGCATCTGTGTTTCCCTGTATTTTGGGGTGTGCGAGTGTGCCTGTGTGTTTGTTTCTGTCTTGTCTTTTTGTGCAATCAGGTGGGAGCAGATTTCAGAGTTATTGCAAGCCACTCCATTCAACACCCCGTGGGGCAGAGGGCTGAATGATTACAGCGCCATCGCTTAGCATGGACCAGCTAGTGGGCTGCAGACAGGTGGGCTTAAGGGTGAGAAGGGCTATGCTGTTGTCTGTGGTTTAATGATCCCCTTGGGCAACAGGATGGCCTCACCAGTGATACGGAGGCCACTGTCTCCGTCCCTCAGTAATCTGTTTATCGTTTGAGTGAGCATCATTCTTACTAGAGTCTACAGGAAGAAGCATCTGACGGATAGGGAAGTGTAGGGAGGGAGCACAATATTCTTCTTATTATGGCAAGGGTAACTTCGCCTTTAGAAAACATGGAAGCCATTCAAATTGTTTTACTTTGATAAAAATACAAATATTGTGTCATATATACATTTTGTGAAATGTATGAATAAAAATAAGGATACTCATTTTGTAGAATAACCCCTTGCAGAGTTATACATTGTTACATATTATTGTTATTTAATATGTAAAGAAGATGTATGTGTTTGATCATGCCTTTGGTATACAAATATTTACAGTTAAATACATGTAGTGGAATAAAAAGTTTCTGAAATAAAAAACAGTAAAACTATGAAGTTGTATCAAATTGAAAATCTCAATAAACTACCTCAAAATGATATGCAAGTACTGAGATACTTGCATATCAAAATTGTACCACCACTGCATTTCAGTCCAGATTGCACAGACTTTAGGACTAAATGGATGTCATCTCAGCCTATATTTGATGCTGCTGTACATGTCTAGGGGGTTATTTAACCTAAAACATGGTGCTGTGCCTCCTAGCCAAAGAGAGAACAGTAACTTACACTTTCTTCAGCATGAAAGTGGATAATACGTTTTAATTTTCCACGTGAAGAGACCACATTAACTCTTAGCTGGACCCACAACCTTGCATGCACATATCAAATACATGCAGAGGAGGCAAAAAAGTACACTTGCTTCTAAAATAATAATAAAACGCTCTGAAATAATACCCTGAAACAGCTGCAGTGAGGTTTTCTTTACTCAAAGATACAGTTGTGATCTTTGGAGAGGAGACAGACACGGCCATCACAGTGCTATAATGAAGCCGGTATACATCCTGCTGAGAGAGAAAATGTTAGCTATGGCCCAGAGGATGTCTGTGCAGGGATAACTGGGTAACATATGTTGAGAGAAAAGATAGAAACCATGCAGCTCCAAGCCTTCCACACAGAGACAAGCCTAAATTCAGTATGCATTGATGCTTCAGATAGTTTAGGGGATTACAAAAATGACCTTAAAATGTCAAGCATTAAAACGCTCTTCAAAGGGTGTATCATGAGTCTCAACCATGGTAACAGTATCAGTCTTTTATTTAAAATTGGTTTAAAATTGATGACTGATGGTCATATTTTATATAGCTGGGAATAGTAGCATTGCACTCCATTAACTGATTCATTTAGATTTCTGGGGAGTCAAATTATGTCACCAGACTAGACATACGAGACCATTCGCTGATTTGACTCTTTCCAGAACTGCTTCAGTACACCTGCATATTACCTTCACAATCAAGCCCTGAAACACCACACTGATTGCAACATGGTCTTTTGAGCTTTAAGTGGCACTGCATACTGATAAGGAACACGCAGACAGAAAGTAAAGTGACAACAAAAGGAAAAGGAGATGTGAGAAGGGTGAAATAATGGATGATAATGTTCCCGAAAATATCATGAACACATCACCAATATTACATATCAGCTGCAACCGTGTACTTGCATATATCCTTCCATGCATGCATGATTCATGACTGCTGGAGGTGGGTGTGGCTTAAGTATATGGGGTCGGGTTAAGCCACGCCCAGGAAGAGGAACTCTCTACTGAGGGCAGCAGACTGCTGCAGGAGTCAGAAAATCCCAAAATACATTTTTGCACTTGTTGAAACTTGTAAATATCATGAAAGTATTTGCCACAGAGGTTATTTTCTGCAATAATCACAAATAAGCTTTAAATACTCTGCAAGTAAACAACTGACTAGTGCAAATGACTGACCTTAGATCTATTAATGGTGGCAACCATATGCACCGACTCCCTGCCAGCTCCATGGGCATTTTGCACAAAAATAATCTTTTGGGGAGGCATGATGGAAGTTTACCAATGGCAATCAGTGATTTATGATTAGCAACACTATATCATACATATCTCCAATAACAAATGTGTCTTATGTTCATGAATGAAGCTCATCAGATCTTATTTAAATAATGTAAGTGGTTAAAAGTAACCATAAGATTAAATTACAGATCCAGTGACAGGAAGCTGGATTTTTACTCAACTTCTGGGCGTAAAATAGATTCAAAGAAACTCAATCTGCATTCTAGGTCAATGTCATGCACATATCTTTATATATACACACACACACACACACACACACACACACACACACACACACACACACACACACACACACACACGTTTATTTTGGAGCCGTTTTAAAAATCTGACACAATATGTCTGAGGAGACTCATTATCTACACTCTGCCAGCATGCCGTATTTTACATCACCACAAACTCAACAAACTTGTCACTAAAAATAACTTCATTATGACCCTTGAAATGGAAAGCAGCTCATTTCAGTAGAAGCTCTTATAATATGGCGCTATGTGCAAAAAGGTTGAGCATCATGTTGCTGCTCGAGTTATCCAATTATCAAACAATTTAAATTAAGATGTTTGAAAAGGTGCCCATAAAAGTGTACTCAAAGGACCAATGACGTATACAAGTATGCCTTTATAGTAAAATAAACTGTGTGTGAAAATGTAAGCATCACCTAGGAACGCTTGCCTTGGAACACACACACACACACACAACTTATGATCCTAATATTCCAACTCACTCTACCACCATCATGATAATGTATTCCAAAAAAAAAACTGTCAAATGAGTATGAACCACCTAATAACTCACCTGTTGTGTTTGCGGTTGCATTTAACATGAAGCAGCCTGATCTCCAGGGAAAGCGTATAAATAGCATGACATTTTAAGGACATGATATTTTAGGCTTTTCATGTGTCCTTCCTTATATGCCACGCTGTCACAATGAGAACGCAAAGTTAGGGTTTAGGCAACAACACCGCTTAGTTTGGCTTAGATTGATTCATCACGATTGGGGTTAAAATAAATACATAAACACAGTAAAAAGGTCAAACATAAGCATTAGTATGGAAAACATGTCAAACATAAATTAAAAACAGCTCATGAACACTGGTCTCAAACAGGTCGAAGGTTCGGTGTTTGTTTGATGCATCCACCTCTCACTTGTTATGCTACAACACTCTGGGCCTAGCATATTTTACGACATGGCGTCTAATGATACTAAATGTTTCTGCTCGCTAGATGACAAACTGTCTCGTCATTCATACTCCAGTCGATAAGACGGTCGCGTCACTCTTGGGTGAATAGTTGCTCTAAATGTCCAGATGTTCTTTTAGGGGCCCCAGTTAAGTAATTGTGAAATCCAAGCTCATTTTGTGGGCGGCCATAATGAGGTTCAAGCTCGTCACAACAGCAGTGGCTGCCGTCGGATCCACCGCAAAACACGATAATGTTTGATATTCACTAGGTTAAATATTCACTTCTTTTTTTTTAGCTCTAACTAAATTGAGTGGTATAGCCATAGTTTGGTCTAAGAATCAGGAGTGTTTCAGTCGTGGTTTCATACTATTTGCCCTTGTTTGGTCCTGGTTCATAGCACAGCACAGTTGTTTTGAACAATGCTGCAGTATAGTGATCGAGCTGAAGCAATATGTCTCTGTAGTTGTACCCCAGGCTCTGTATGTTTAGAGACAGTGGAGTGAGCAGTGTGTGGAATGAGGTATGTATAGACGCTTTGGTGTGTGTGTAGGTGTATGAATACTGTACGTGTCATCGTGGGTAACCGTTCCTGCTGAGCGCAGGCGCTCCCGTCAGTAGGGCAACTTTCCTCCCCTACAGTGCCTGAATCCCAAGATATCACATGGATCTTTGCATAGATCACAATCAGGCAAAGATTACACTGCCAGGGGGGCCATTCTTAGGATAACTCCTTTTTTTGCACTTAAATTATACCCATCTATCCTGTATTCTGCTATATCCCATACTGCTAAGGATTATAGCATTGTAATCTTATTTGGAATGGTCTGAGAATACAGGCTCGTCTGGGGTTCTCTCAGAATTATATGTTGTTCAGCTCCAGGATCACAACACTTTAAGAAATGTAGTAGATCATGAATGCAGATTGAAACATTATGACCACGCTATTATTATTCACAGTATAATATAAGATCACGTAATATGCTGCTGTATGATAATTTAATTAATCCAGCTAATGAATGAACAGGGCATCTTTGGGTAGATGTTTCTTTTCAATAAATACCATATATAGTTCTAATACCTTCCAATAAGAAAGGATCTTAGATACGAAAAAGCCAGATTCCCCCTATTAGTGTTAAGATCACTGTCTTATTGTAAATCAGTAAACTAGGATGATCTTGGTGGTAAAATATTTTAGTCCCTGAAGCTCTGGACTAAATTCAGAGAGAATAATGAGCATACATATTTATTAAGAAATTATCTTTGTGAAACACTATTGCTCCATTTGCTGTGGGGCACCAAAATGTAAAATTACAAAGCCGGCAAAAAGATAAACACGATGTGCCGTGTTATCATAATGACAAGGAGACCAAGTGGTGACAAAAACAAACAATCCTGCACAAAAATGATTGATGATATTTCTATGGACTCAAAGCAGTCGGTTCTCGACTACAAGCTTTCACAAATGTAAGATTTCATTCAAACATGTGGCCTACATTGAAATACAAGACACTACTTCATCTTCCTGTCTCAGTAAACTCAGAATCCCAGATGAGCTGCCTGCTTTACAGATTACCTTTTCTCCAGATAACCAGCTAATTGATATGTTCTGCATGTTAACAGCCAACCCAGTGCATCATCCATATTTACTACGTTTTTCAATAATTCATGAACATTTTCCAATGAGCCTCATGATTATTTTAAGTAATTTGTACATCAAATTGATTAAAGCCTTGTCATAAAGTTTCCCGGCAAGAACTTATGAACAGCGAATACATTTGCA
>JBAMJR010000009.1:2655000-2867500 GCA_038501785.1 Myoxocephalus aenaeus
GACACAGGAACAGCTTCTTCCCACTGGCCGTCACTCTAATGAACAGTTAAACAGACTCTTCATCTGCACTATCTGCACTTTTTTGTTGTTTTACTACTGTCTTTAATGTCCTTTTTATATTTTTTATATTTATCTTGTATATTGTGTGTGAAAAAAGTACGAAGAGCAAGTGAAAACGGAGTCAAATTCCATGTATGTGCAAATTTACATGGCCATTAAAGCTGATTCTGATTGTCTCGACAGAAATCGAGACTCATCAGACCAGGCAACATTTTTCCAGTCTTCAACTGTCCAATTTTGGTGAGCTCTTGCAAATTATAGCCTCTTTTTCCTATTTGTAGTGGAGATGAGTGGTACCCGGTGGGGTCTTCTGCTGTTGTAACCCATCCGCCTCAAGGTTGTGCGTGTTGTGGCTTCACAAATGCTTTGCTGCATACCTCGGTTGTAACGAGTGGTTATTTCAGTCAAAGTTGCTCTTCTATCAGCTTGAATCAGTCGGCCCATTCTCCTCTGACCTCTAGCATCAACAAGGCATTTTCGCCCACAGGACTGCCGCATACTGGATGTTTTTCCCTTTTCACACCATTCTTTGTAAACCCTAGAAATGGTTGTGCGTGAAAATCCCAGTAACTGAGCAGATTGTGAAATACTCAGACCGGCCCGTCTGGCACCAACAACCATGCCACGCTCAAAATTGCTTAAATCACCTTTCTTTCCCATTCTGACATTCAGTTTGGAGTTCAGGAGATTGTCTTGACCAGGACCACACCCCTAAATGCATTGAAGCAACTGCCATGTGATTGGTTGATTAGATAATTGCATTAATGAGAAATTGAACAGGTGTTCCTAATAATCCTTTAGGTGAGTGTATATACAGTGTGTGTGTGTATATATATATATATATATATATATATATATATATATATATATATATATATATATATATATATATATATATATATATATATATATATATATATATATATATGGCATATTCTCCTTTTCTTTTTTGTCTTTAATGCCTTACTCAAATCTATCAATGACAAAGATTTGTCCCCACATGCTTATTTTCTCTGATGTTCGATGATAACACTAAAATGTGTGAGAAGCTTAACTTAAAAGGAAATGTCAGAAAAGGTCAAGCAAAAATTAAAAAAGTCCTGAAAAGAAGTAATCAGGACTTTCTTCCATCCATCCAAAGTCAAACACTAAAATTATGCAATAAATTCTTTCCCTTTTTGACTCGTGCAAAAACTACTACACGGTGATCACCAGTGTAGGACAACAAAGTAAGACAGTCACAGTTAGAAATGCAGTAATCCATCATGGCAAAAGCAAACCTAATCCATCTAAAGCGCAGCCTCAGAATCATTATTTAAATCAGATTAATGGCGTATGTAATCATACACACCTGAGCAATGAAGTAAGTGGGAATAAATGCATCCTTATTATTCTATTAGGGGGAGCAAAGATTGTTTTGTTTTTTTAAAGTGTCTCGCAAAACTTCGTACAGTCAGGCGATTACATTTAAGCAGCCTATTTGACCATTTTACTTTTCAGCAACTGACAAAAACAAGTGATAAAATAACATTAATAAACACACTTTGGGACCATTGTGTTGGTTCAGTCGAACCTGATAGTTTGCCTTAGCATGCTTTGAGTGTCAATCCACACAGGATGCTGACTGTTTACAAAAAAGGTAAGAAAAATGCTTTTTAGCTTAACTGCGATCATGGACTAAAAATGGAACCGACAAGCCTCTATTAGTTCTGTCATATCAAGAGTCAGCTGTTGACACACCGATCAAATGTCATTCAAGCAAAGAGATTTGTTTGTGAAGAAACATGCCACAATAAATATGAACTGTCACTATTCATTAAAAGCTCTATCTTCACTGAGTGAATATGAGCAACCCGAGCTATATGCTGCGTTGTAGGGCAGCGGTGGAAGAACTCCCAAGACTGACTCCAAACTCACCGCGCCAATCCCCACCGGTCACTGGATCGCAAACTTCCTGACACACTGGGGGCAGCAGGTGAGGCTTGTGAATCCCATCCAGCACCCAGACCATCAGTACCGGCGCCCCTGCAGGGACGAGTGCCTCAGCTGTTCTCCCTCTGCACCAATAATAGTCATCACCAACAAACCAGCACCATTCTGGAAGCCTTCAAGGTTCTGGGATTCAGCATCTCCCAGGACCTCAAGCGGACCAACATAGACACCATCAGGGAAATTTCCTGCACTAGGAATTTCAACCTACCTCAATTGCTGCGGATCCAATTCTACTCTGCAATAATCCAGTCTGTTCATATGCTGTCCCACTTTCTAGAGTCACCTGGCCTTAATGCTGTTAGATAGAAAAGTAGATTGATGAAGTGCAGCTCAACTGAGCACCAGGATTTCAGTTTGAGCATGTACATTTTCACAACATAGAATATAATTTCTAAAACCGCCATACTGTATACAAATGCAGCAATATCAGCATGTCTGACGCCACACTGCTTGGCCAACCTAACCCAACTCGTTTAGCTGTTAAGACCAAGAGGAAATTATGAATTCCCGAGGCAGAAAATGTTAAGGAGGTCAAAGTTCTCCTAAAAAAAAAAAAAACTTGCCCATTGAGTTTTATGTCTGGCAGAGAAGCGAGCGGCCACAGACAGCAGAAGTGAACTGAGGACAAACACTCTCAGGGCAATAATCAATCCAGACAAGTTTTCATTGCTCCCAGCGAGGGACACCAACAGAGCTGACCTCGCGTCTCAAAGCCAGACACATCCATACCTGGCAGAGTGTGAGTAATCATCACAGGGGGAGGCTGATTATTCTCTATTCTTCCCGTTCACCCATGGGAGTCCAGCTTGCCTACAGCGATTGTGATTACTTTGGTATCAAATAACAACCTATTTTGCCCTCATATACAAAAAGGTAAAAAATGGCTATTTTATTATCATCATCTTTACCATCCTCACCACAGTCGTCAAATGGTGTTCAGTTATTCCAAAGAGATTCAAATGTATCCGTTTCTGTATAATTTTGCTCCCACATATTCATCGTAAAAGGATCCATATTTTTTGGTTTTGTTGGAATAGCTCTGAGCTCAGTTTGTGCCTAATCAGCCGACTTCTTTCTTGAAATAATCAATAATAATAAACTAATGTTATTGCATAGCAAGAACAGGCAAAACAACACTGTTCGTGTGACATACCGAATATTTCATAAACTACGGCTGCCTACGGTAAATAATATTGCCTATTGCTATTTGAAAATGTCCTTTGAGGAGTTTGAGCTGTGTGAAAAATAGTGCAGAAAGTGCATTTACAAAAAGACAAACACCACTTTAAAAAAAGAATAATTAAAATAAAGGCAGCAGGGGGAAAGAGCACTTGGCATTTCCTTTCATACATGAGACTGTGCCCACTTCAAGTTCATTCTTAATTTGTCAGAGAAATCCATTAGCCTACAATTTACTGCTCTCCTGGTGCACTGTACGTGGACGTGGGCGTCTCTGGAACGGCACTCATTTAAATATTTTTTATCTTACCTAACACTTCAAGGATTCAACATGAAACATCACTTATGGAAGGATGTCATAAATCTTTCCAAAGCTTTTGGGAATCTCAGAGCTTTGAAGTATGTCAGAAAAAAAACATTATCTGTTGAAAATGCTTGTGTTTTGACAGACTACTGTCAATCTCATTCCAACAGTCTCCCTCAAGATGCAATCTTGTAAAATGTGTAGCGCTTCAGTTTTTCCACGAAGAAGAAAAAGTCTTCGTAGCTTTAATGATCTGGTGTATGTGGCGCTCAGCTTCTCTAAATAAATCCTTATCTACATTATAATTAAAGCCATGACTCTAGGGATAACGATGTCAATCGTCAGACCAAGACTGAAATATAACAAATATTGGATCGAGTGCCAATTGTTATGACATTTAATAAAGCCAAATGGATGTTGGACCTTTAATTTTCCATCTAGTTCCATCATAGAGTCAGCATGTGTGCAGTATTTTGGTTTATGACCAAATACCTGCAAATGTAGTGACATTCCCATCAGCCTCAGCTGCACTTTACATCCAGCATCAATTAGCAAACGTAAGTCTGCAAACCCGCTAAACTATGATGAACCTGGTTAACATTACCTCCTTAAGATTAACAAGTTAACAAGTTAACATTGTCATTGTGAGCATAATGTTAGCGTTTAGTTCATGGTTGTACCTATAGCCCAAAGTCTCTCAGATCTGCTACTTGTTGAACACAAAACCGTTGTTGCTACAGTGATATAGTGAGAGACTTTCCTGTCATAACGAGGACAGAATCAGAATTGATCATTCCAATACATCTTACTGTCATAAATACCTTATAGATGCAATTACAGAGAAAAGCTTACAGAGAAAAGCATGCCGACGCACGTTATTTTTCTTGAAACAAAATCTGCCTCTCAGAATTACATAACACATCTACACACACAACTTGTTTTCTCTCTTGACAAAACAATCTGTCAGATTAGGGCGACATAAAAAACAAACTACAACCTTGATTTTTGTTGAAACAAAACTCAGAATTAAATCACACACACACACACACACACACACACACCTACACACACACAACTAAAAACCTGGCTGCAAGTGCACCAATGGATAATTTTACATTCCCATTGATCAGTGGGTGACAGAGCAGTCAGGGACATGTGGCTGTCAGATGACATTCAGATTGGACCTGATCAGAGCTCATTTACAGGATTAAAGAGCGGGATATGTGGGGTGTTGAGTGCCATGACTCCTCACCCTCATCCTGAGAGGCTGTTTCTGACCGCAACAAGGGAGTCAGGATCTGAGAAACAGACCAAAGGCCCTCAACTTTGAATAATAACTGAGACTCTAATAGCTCTGAAGGAGAAGTACTTTCGTTTGCCCTTTTATTTCTCTTCTTTGCTCTCATGCATTATCCCTGCAGTATTTCTAGCCCATTGTCCAAGCACTAAAGAATATCGATGGCCAAAGAGCAATGAAAAAAGATCAAATCTTTTTGTTAATAAAAAAATGCTAAATGCTATTTGTTAAGGATACCCAATACATAATACCCCCCCCCCCCCCCCCCCCCAAAAAAAAGTGCAGATAGGAGAAGTTTCTCCACTTTTCCTGGATCATTTCGGAGATGTTTTTTTTGCACTTTGGTCATTCATATGTAGGGAAAAAACAGTGAAAATTGTAAGATTAAAGTATACTTGGAGATGTTTTTTCTGACTCCTCGGCCATCTCTCAGACGCTGGGGCAAAACAGCTGGTGTGAATCTGGTACAACAACTCGTCTTTACACCATCTGTTACACTATTCTCAGTGATCGCAGGATCTTCAGCCTGATCCTTTACATCTCTGCTATGGATCTTGAGAAAACGAGGGTACTAAAAAATATTCTGCATACCTTTGGTCTTGTGTACAGGCTATAATCTTCTGTTCAGCTCCGTTGTTTTCAAATGAACCGGTGCTGTGAGGCGATTAGGGACCAGAGTAGAAATCCAGTCTTAAAGCCGTGTGATGTTTCAGTGCATAAAGCCTGAATGCCTTTAATATGCGTCTGTAATGTATTTAAATGTTGTATTTAATCTCGTCGCTGTCTAAACATTTTAGTGTTCTTTTCTCCATGATTCAGAGTTTTAAATATGCACAAAGAGAAAATATAACATTTCACACTAGTCTTTTATCAGCACATGCAGGTCACAGTCCAGATTTGCTCCAGGCTTTCGCATTTGGTCACACTTGGCAAGTTGCAAGTAAATACGCATACTCTTTGGATTTGGGTTGGTTTAAAGCTGGTCCGCTTCATAAAAGTGAAGTCAAAAGTTTAAATAAGAAATTGTATGGATATTGTATGGAAGGGCCTGCATTGCCCTTGTTTGCAGTATCTGCTGATAAAGGACAACCAGAGTCTCAAGGCAGTTGCACAACATTATTTGTCTTGATTAAAATGTCTAATAATAGTTGTGTTGCATAGCTTTTCTTTATGATACACCCTGTTAGCCTTCTAAAATAGCTAATTCTCACTAAACAAACTGAGTGCACTGTACTGATAGTGCCAATTGCAAAGTTGAGAGATCGGAGTCTGTGGGGTTCATCCTCTGGGGAACATGAATATCTCCACAAAACTATATGCCAATGTTGTGCTATTTTAGTCTGGACCCAAGTAGTGGGCAGATTGGCAGATCCATCCCTGGAGTGGCACTGCTAACATGGCTAAAATGTCAAATTACCAACTAATAAATACAAAGTTTCATTTAGTCTTAAATGATGTGAAAGTCAAGCACTTTATTATGAAAATGAAATAATTACTAATAAATTGAAAGCAATGTAGAGAAAATGTCCAAATTATAAATTAATAATTATTTAACCTTTCCCTTTAAGGACCATTGGTATAAATGCTGCCTGACGAGGCAGTCCCATCAATATTTCCCATCTACATTACCTAAACATGGCAGTTATGCATCTTACCCCGCAGGGCTCGTGTCTCTAGAGGTTTCAGACACTCCAGAGCATGGCCATAGATCCAAGTAGGGGAGCCATTTATAAACGTTGTCTGCTCAGGATCTACTGACTCAGCACTTCAGCAGCTCCATGCATTTTAACCAATATAGTCCAACACGGCCTTTATCGAGGACTAGAGCTCTGTTACCGCCAGCTATAATCAAACTGAGGTCATAAAACACTCATCTGACATGAAATACTGAATGGCCTCCAAATAAGTGAATAACATCTCAACCGAACCCTTATTTAAGTGTATATATTTACAGCTTTTCATTTCAAGGCGTGAATTATGAAATGCTCCGATGATGTTTTGCAAAGTGACAAAAAGGATCCATAGCCTTTTAACCAAAACAGAGAGTAGACAGCTTTAGCTGCCAGGGAAGAGAGAAAGCATAGAACACATGAACCAAGAGACGCTTCACTTACTGGTGTTAGTATTCAAGGTGCAACAACCACAGCACAAGTTTCCTCAAGCTCTGTGGAGAGACCCCCATATTTCAGTCTTGTATATAGGAGTGTCAGATTGCTGTGACGGCCCCCCAGGAGCTGCTGGCTGGGAAAATAGTGGGGGAGCCATACAGTCAGGCCCATAAATATTTGGACATTGACACATTTTTCATTTTGTCTCGGTACACCACAACAATGGAGTTCAAATGAAAAAAATCAAGATATGCTTTAAGTGCAGACTTTCAGCTTTAATTTGAGGGTATTTACATCCAAATCAGGTGAACGGTGTAGGAACTACAACAAATGTATAAGTTGCCACCCCGTTTTTCAAAAAGGGACCAAAAGTAATTGGACAAATTAATATAATCAAATCTAATTGTCACTTTTAATACTTTGTTGAAAATCCTTTGCAGTCAATGACAGCCTGAAGTCTGGATTCAATAGACATCACCAGACGCTGGGTTTCGTCCCTGGTGATGCTCTGCCAGGCCTCTACTGCAACCGTCTTCAGTTCCTGCTGCTTCTTGGGGCATTTTCCCTTCAGTTTGGTCTTCAGCAAGTGAAATGCATGCTCAATTGGATTCAGGTCAGGTGATTGACTTGGCCATTGCAGAACATTCCACTTCTTTGCCTTAAAAAACTCCTTGGTTGCTTTCGCAGTATGCTTCGGGTCATTGTCCATCTGCACTGTGAAGCGCCGTCCAATGACTTCTGAAGCATTTGACTGAATATGAGCAGATAATATTGCCCGAAACACTTCCGAATTCATCCTGATGCTTTTGTCAGCAGTCACATCAATAAATACAAGGGAACCAGTTCCATTGGCAGCCATACATGCCCACGCCATAACACTACCTCCACCATGCTTCACTGATGAGGTGGTATTGCTTTGGATCATGAGCAGTTCCTTTCCTTCTCCATACTCTTCTCTTCCCATCATTCTGGTACAAGTTTCTTTGTCTCATCTGTCCATATGATGTTCTTCCAGAACTGTACAGGCTCTTTTAGATGTTTTAATCTGGTCTTCCTGTTTTTGAGGCTCACCAATGGTTTACATCTTGTGGTGAACCCTCTGTATTTACTCTGGTGAAGTCTTCTCTTGATTGTCGACTTTGACACAGATACACCTACCTCCTGGAGAGTGTTCTTAATCTGGCCAACTGTTGTGAAGGGGTTTTTCTTCACCAGGGAAATTATTCTTCTGTCATCCACCACAGTTGTCTTCCGTGGTCTTCCGGGTCTTTTGGTGTTGCTGAGCTCACCAGTGCGTTCTTTCTTCTTAAGAATGTACCAAACAGTTGATTTGGCCACACCTAATGTGTTTGCTATCTCTCTGATGGTTTTGTTTCGATTTTTCATCCTAATGATGGCTTGCTTCACTGATAGTGACAGCTCTTTGGACTTCATATTGAGAGTTGACCGCAACAGATTCCAAACACAAATACCACACCTGAAATGAACTCTAGACCTTTCATCTACTCCTTATAAATGAAATAACGAGGGAATTACACATACCTGACCTTGGAACAGCTGAGCAGCCAATTGTCCAATTACTTTTGGTCCTTTAAACAGAGGGTGGCCACATTTGAATGTGTTGTAGTTCCTACACCGTTCACCTGATTTGGATGTAAATACCCTCAAATTAAAAGCTGAAAGTCTGCACTTAAAGCACATCTAGATTTTTTTCATTTCAACTCCATTGTTGTGGTGTACAGAGCCAAAATAATGAAAAATGTGTCAATGTCCAAATATTTATGGACCTGACTGTATATCGCTCTTCCAGTCTCCTGCATCCTCCCAGGGCCCAGGACAGGTCTATTCATCCTGGCCCCATCTGAGCCAGATCCTTTTTTTTTTTCCTTCTGTCAATCTTCACAATGGCAAAACCAATGGGAATATTCATCTCTGAGACTGCTTTTATGCCGTCCTTGAGAGCCCTTCGGTAGGGAAGCATATAAGTGCATGCTTTGACAAAGAATGATGGAGAAAACACTCTGAAAATTAACAGTGAGTGGGGCTGGGGGATGCACAACACAGCCAGACAGGAAGTGTATATCAGGGAGATAAAGAGCTCATCGTGATGGTTCACTTGGACTTGAAAGCACCAGAGGACACTACCATTTTTGTAAACCTCTTCTGGTCCAATAAAGCAGCAGTTCAGACTGTAGTTTCACTTTAGCCTCAGCTTCACTGAGGGCCAGTCAAGCCCCCGGCCACTCATAAGCAAGCTATGCTGAAATTAACTGTGGTGAAGCGATAATGTAGTCATTATGATATACTCAAACTGAAGAAAACTGTCTATACCCCACTTAAACATAAAAAATCATTACGAAAAGAGCTGGGAAGTTTAGGGAGCATATGGCAGAAAGGCCGAAAAGTGAAAGTCTGTGATTTACATATTTACAGAGTGAAAGTTGTCTAGTGAAATCAGCATGTACACTACCTTTTGCTCTTTGGGAAGCAGAAATGGCATAAACAGTAACTGAATGAAAATAGAGATAGGCTTGAATGTCAAGTGTCGTAGACGAGGCTTCATTCATTGCTGCCGAATTTGGCTTGAGCAGGTAAGGAAAGCCATAATGTTGGAAAGTCATTTCTTTTCAGCGCAGCAGGGAAGGAGATAGCAGCATGCCATTACCAAGCACAAGGAAGTCAGGACAGTTATTCCTTAGGGCAGCCAGGAGGTAGATAAAACACACACACACACACACATTCAATCTCTGATGCAAACGTACACACACGTTGTCCATTTGTGTAAAGCACTTTGACAGCATGACAGCATCAAAAGAAAGGCATGAATAAAAACGTACTGAAGGACGGAAGTGAAGTCTGGAGGTGAAACGGGGAGAAAGGAATAATGACAAAAACAGCAGCCAAACTCCTCTTCATCTCAGTTCCAAGGAACTGGAATTGAACGCAATATTGAAGTCATCTCAGCAGATGGATGAGGATTTTCACTCACTTGCCAAACTATCAATTATTTACTCTTGCGTGCAAATACTTACATGCATGGGGAGAAAGCATGCATACTGCATATGCGCACACATGCATACAGCTTCTCATAAAGCTGCAGTCATCTTAATGCGGTTTCAAAGGATGTCCTGGCAATATGAACAATCCTGATTTCAAAGTGTATATATATTATGAAATAAATCTAACTTTCTAAGCTCATGTAAATCCTTCAATCTTTCATAATATACATGCATGCACACAACACATACTCACAACTGTCGTTTTGACACCGAGCAGGGGGCCCATTAGTCTGTGATGATATTTAAAAGGTGATAACGTAGAGCAGCGGGAGACTTCTAGTCACTTCTTAGAACTGTTAAAGGCCATTATGATTCAGCTAATGACAGAAAAAGGAACCTTTGGCCCTGTTAACGAGGTGATAAGCCACATACTGGGCAGTGACATCAACATGAAATAGCACTCTGTTGAGAGCACTGCTGATACAGCTTGTTTGAAGTCACTAAAATGCCTCGCATGGAAAGTAGCACGTTGAGGCAGAGCTTCCGTGGATAAAATGTAACAGTCAGAGAATTTCATTTCTGCTGCCAACTAATAGCAAATACAAAACAGCATGTCATCATGATTGATGAGGGTAAACATATAAAGCAGTCTCACATGACAAGCTTGGGAAAAGCTGTTTTAGATAAAATTGTCTTCATTCATTGGTACATTCCCGCAGCCGATTTATACACAAATGGCGAGAGATCAGTGAACGTGACCCGGCCTGTGGCTGAAAAACTAGATTTTCCGCCATGGTTTGTTGCTGTACTGAATTGTGAGTGGTCAATATTTGCTGTGTGGTCAAGCCTATTTCAAACCCCTTTGTGGGAGCTTTGAGTTTTCTTGAATTAGGCAAACAAAAACCAGCTCAATCCTTTGCACCCTGTTACTTTCTAGCACGTCTTATTCTTAGATGCTCGACAGTAATGGCGAGATGAAGCTTCCTGAAGCATTGAAGCTTTCCATCCAATTGGTTCGGTCATGGGCCGAAGCTTCATGGGGCTTCATTTGCTCCACTGCGCCACCAAGTGGACATACATGTAAAACTTGTGTCTATCTTTATGATATAATGGCGGGGGCAAAATCAAAGGTGGAAACAAATTGGGAAAAAAGTTGTGATGTGACTGTGGGTCAGTGGTTAGATTACCCGTCTTTCAGTCAGAGGATCGGTGTTTCGAGCCTCGGCTCCGCTAGTCCATGTTGATGTGTCTAATTTTTTGTTTTTTTTTAAATAAGAACTTTTCCACAGTGCTGGGCTTTTTGAGACTATTTTGCCTGCTTTATAAAATACCCTTTCACAGGCACAGATGACGCTGGGGTACAGAGAGGAAGGGGGAAATCCATTGAGTTTCGCTGCCCCTTATTTCAAATCGCACGGCAAACCCACGAACCATTTTCTGAATCAGTCACGTGGTACGGCCGGCTCGCGAGGCTTCGAACGTCACCACATACGTCATCGACACGAGCCTCGATACGCGCTTCACCAAAATCTACCTGGATTACTCGACACGCGCATCGAAGCCTCGACACGAAAGGACACATCACTAGTAGTTGGGACAAACATAGCAGGGATCACAATGAAAATTATTATCAGTTTCTTTGGCGGTTTTTCTAATTGGATTATGCCGTCAGTTTTCTACTGGGTAGATCGGCTGAGCATACAAGGTCTTTCAAAGGTGTATTTATCAATTATTCATAGAGAAGAGAAGATTATTCATAGTGGACATGGCCTGGCCCAAAATGTATCCCTGCTGCATATAGTATAGCCAGCAGGAATATTGTAGCTGTATTACTTTTCTACTTGTTTAAATAGCCTTTAATGTAGCGATTTGAGCATGTTTGAAGAAGTTTGGCTATGCGTTTGAGGTGGTAGTTTTAACTGATAACTTGACTTAATATTGTATGTGACCATACCTGTATATTATATGAATATCATATTTAGATAAAGATTTATGTTTCAGGAAATTGGGAAAAAAGAATTTGCCGCCTATGGCCGTCAAAAGCTTCAACCAGTGCTGACAGCCATCTCCTCCTTCATCCTGTGGTTCCATGTGAGCCAATTTACAAGATCTCTGAATTCATCCCATGGGTGCTAATTGAGTGTCAAAAATGATACCCTGGTTCATACACTTCGTACCATTATATGCACAGAACAGTCTGCCCTTTCAATAAGGATTTTTGAACTCGACGATACAAAAAAAATCTTGTGATCATCAAAACCATTATTTGTATCATAAATCCTTTGAGGGCCATGTGCATCCAAATGTCACGCCAGTTTGGCCAGAACTATTACCTTTCTAGTAATAATAAAATTGGTGGTGTACTCAAAACGATTTAGCAAGGCCGCTGATTAGTAAGCAAATGTTACAGCCAGTGTTGTGTGAAGCACAATAGATCACAAGGCCGGAGGTGTTGTTTGGTCCTCCGGGTTAATTAGACCACAGATGAAGCAGACTCTTTAAAAAAAATGGCCCTGTCTCTACTGATTAGTAGTCACTTTCTCACACACACACACACACACACACACAATGTGTGTATTTGTGGAGGTTGATATTCATACACTAAGCATTGCAGCGTGCTCACACACACGAAGCAATTAACCAAGGGTGATGGTGGCCATTAGAGGACTGATGCATCAATAGATCCAAAGGGCAGCGGAGTTCTAGATAACATGCCACGATAACTCGATGACAGAAACATAATTATGTTTGCACATTACGACCCTCTGCACGCTCAGCCAGGATGCTGGTTAGCTCTGTAATTTGATCTTAAACTATGCCAGGAAGCATTTGATACATGGGGAAGTGAAGGAAGAGGTCAAGTTCAGTGTTTTCACAACTTTCAGATGTATGCAATTTTCAAAAGCCGTAGAAATGGCCATAAGCTCTTGTAAATCTCGTATTTGCTTGTACGTTAGGAAGCATCCAGACCCTTCAGGTCATGTGAGACAAATTTACTCAGTATTCAGTGTTTTTAGTGTCCATGCTCCCTACCTGTGGAACAAGCTTCCTGAAAAGCAAAAGGTCTGCCGAAACTGTCAACTCATTAAGTTGGGGCTGAAAACAGTACTGTTTACTGCGGCGTTCATATAAATAAGATACAACATATCTTTTTACTCTGTAACTTTTTGTTTGCTTGCTTTTGCTTTTATTGCGTTTTAAAAATGCAGTTTCTATCTCATTTTTAACAACTGTTTTGCTTGCTCTAATTGTCCGTTTTGGTTTTCATTGTACTTTAAATGCAATTTTAATGTATTCAAAACGCCTTGCGTTTAGATTTATAGGATTGATATTTGTATATTGTCAAGCCCTTTATAAAGTACATTAATACAAGTTTTATACATGTGCACTTTGATTTATTGATTCAACTCATTTGACTCAGTGTGCCAATTTACATCTACAGATACAGACTTCATTTGGTCTTCTTGACTACATAATTTTAGTCTTGTATCAGACTAATGTTAACACACGAACACTATTACGATCA
The DNA here is from genome assembly GCA_038501785.1 of Myoxocephalus aenaeus. NCBI lineage: Eukaryota > Metazoa > Chordata > Actinopteri > Perciformes > Cottidae > Myoxocephalus > Myoxocephalus aenaeus. Next base: position 2,668,466 of record JBAMJR010000009.1, read on the forward strand.
CTGTAACCATCTCAATTATATAAACCAATTACTTGCTAACATTTCGAGCATCTAACACTTTGCTGTGAACAGGGTTCAAATGAGACTGACCTCCCTTCCTCTTCTCACATCTTCTGTCTTTCATGTATGATTGGTGGGATGCACAGTATATGTGTGTAGATGCAGATTAAAGTCAAATGGAGTTCATCAGAACCACTTTCAAACCCTGGCAGCTTCGCGACCGGTTATGTGTGTCGGGGAATTGTTGCCTTTTTGTTTCCTTGTCAAAATCTCAACCTGCCAATTACAGATGGCTTCTCTGTGAAGAAAAATAAAATAAATTAGCTAGGGCCACGCCATCTCCATCACAGCAGGCAGCGACTCGTTAGGATGAAATACACCAAAAAGGGAAGTGTGTGCAAAAGCACGGCAGTCCATATTTTTTTTTCCAGACTCTGATTGAATGTGCTGAAATGGCCTGTCAAAGGCTTCATTGTCTGGGTGCTAGCCATTAATAATGAGGCAGCGTACATGACAGAGAGCGATATATATAATATATATATTATAAAAAAGGTGCTCTATCATTTAAAAATAATTGTGCATCTCAACCCAGTGAAACTTGCTGCTCAATCATTTGCTTTTCTACAAAGCAAAATACTCTCACTGAAGTTCAAAAGAACAGAGACTCATTTTATTATTCTCATTCAGTAAGTTTAATTGTCCATGTTATGCTATGCCTCTTATGTATTCTATTTTATTCATTTTGATCTCATTTAAATAAAGTGTGTCTTTTGCACTTCTTTTTTTTTTGTTGCTTTTAATGTTTGAGGTTCATGTAAAGCACTATGAATTCCATTGTTGCCAAAACTTAAATAAACTTGACTTTGTTCAAAAGTGTGGGAGATGTAGATAGTTTTCTTAGCCTGAAACATTGAAGATGTAATATGCAAGATTTATAGAATTAGTTTCTTAATATTTGTACCTGTGTGTTCCCTCACCAGCCTGTTATTAGCTTTTCACTGATTTGGGGGTCCTAAACCACTGTAATGCATCTTTATGACTGTGGTCAGTTAATTGTAGATTTGAAAGTGAGGGCACAAGGCAGAGATGCAATAAAAAACAACAATGACAGACTATTGTACTTGCTGTGTCAGCAGAAGCTTCTGTATATAAGTGTTTAGTCGATAACATAATGTAGTTAATCCCACCGAAAAAGACTAACATATGAGACCCTTTTCCTCACCTTTTCTTTGCTCCCTGAAGAGCACAGGGTGAAGCAAAAGTGGAACCATTTTTTGTGTTTCCTCAAAAAGGACCAGTGTGACCAGTAGGTCTAGTGGCATTTGGCTGAAATGGAAACCCCCTCTGCTCACCCCCCCTTTCCAAGACGAGTAATGTGAGCCGCTGAGTGCAAAACCGTAAGTTCCTTGCAGGACCCTGGTACCTTTCGGGACCTTCGGCTTCCATTAAGAGCCACAAGATTCAGATGGCGACTGGCGTTACCACGATTGGAGAACTACATTGGCCTTCAGGTGAAAAAGCAATAACAGGAAATAGCGTAAACATGCCAAAGGCTTTCTCTCGAGCCAGTGTTTGGTTTGTCAGTTCTGGGCTACTTGAGAAGCATCTCGGTTCGACACAGCAGCCTCCGTGAAGAGGACCTATATGTAGATATAAAGGGCTCATCATTCTGAGCTACTGAAAACGCAACCATTCTTAGTTTGAGGTTATACGCTAATGAAAACATCATTCTGAATATAATGTTACATGCTTGCTACTAGATCCCCCAACATCTTCCACACTGGACATTACGTGAAACTGTAACTACTTGATTATCACCCTGGGGTCAATCTCACCTGTGGGTGCCCCATCACTCTCTGCACACCTGCACATAAACTGCAGACCGCCATTGGTTGGGGTCCAACACAGTCTGCATGACTCTGAAGACCTTATCTGATGCAGTGAGCATAATGAAACAGTGTGCACTTTGATCACACATTACCATGTGATTAATTATATATTGAAAAGGCACATTGGGTTTATTTCTGTAAAGACACAAACCATGTATATGGTTAAAAAGACTTTAAAGAGTTAACGTTAATAGCTATTTATATCTATTTAAACAAACAATCAGAATGATAGGTTTCAAAGAAGGCCAAGTATATCACCATGATTAATACTGCAACTTTAATTGTGCCCAATCAGTTGCTCCTTTGGCTTTTCAGCTTCCAGAGATGAAACATGATCTCTAGCAGTGTAGGTGACTTGCTGTTGGGAATGTTCTTCTCCCCATCGACACCCTGCCAGAAAAAAAGTCATGGTCATTATGGGGCAATGAAAACCTTATCTATTTGTTCTTTAATTAAGCCTCCCATTGAACTGCCACCTGTTTCATCATTGACTGATCTCTGCTGCTTCACACTGGGCCGACCGCAGCCAGAGGTCTTCAGACTTGATTGATTGCCCTTAATGGCCCAGACAGCACACTTTTCTCATCGTTTCCAGCACATCCACAATCTGACATAATTGCTTTGCAAGGACTGACAGCCTGAAAGCCATCTGTGAAGCCTCTATAAAAATAATGACAAAGCCTCAGAATGTATAAACTGAATATATTGTTTCTCACAAACCCAACCTGCTGTGGCAATAACCATCAGACTCAATGACTTTATGCATTGGCTTTGAACAAAAACCTTGACAAACACTTAGCCTCTCGCTGCAGCAGCTTGATTAAGGTGGTCATAGACAAAGTAATGAAATGCGCCATTTTCAGATTTCCTGTCAAGTGGCATTGACCTACAGAAAAAAAACACAATAATGGAGACTCCATCTTCACCACCCAGAGTGGGCGAATAAGAAGAACTCAAATATATCAAGACTCAAAGAGAGTCGTCATCGCTCCATCCATTCTCTGCCTCGGTTCAGCAATGCCATCAGTTTCCAAAATGACATCTCTGTTCTTGGTAAGCGGCCCCTACTGATTTCAGTATGGCTGCTATGATGGTGCTCAAGTTCACACTGAAGTATATGTCAGCATTCTGCACTGATGACAAAATTATCTGTGCAATGTAAATACTAAGTATTGGCTTTTAGGTGACAGCAGCAGCACAGAAAAGATGTGTAAACACACATGGTTTGATGAGCAGATCACGTTTACTCATATCAAATACACCAATTGAAGCCAATTGGATCTGTTGGATTGATTCATTGCATGAAATCATGTCAAACTCAGCCAGTGATGAGTCTTAATGACTGATCAATACCCAAAATATCAATACAATTTATACAAAATCCTGTTTTGTGTATATAGCATCAATAAGAGGAGTATTGGTGCATCTCAAGTAGGATGCAGCTCAGGTACGAACACCTTTCTTAATGCATGAACTCTTTGCTTCTCTGCTGCGTGTCCATGTGCGAAGAGAAGTATATGTATTAATATAGATGATTACAGCCTCTTACTTCATGCTGTACCAAAACCAAAATGTGTGGTGTTGTCCACCCCCACTGAATCCGACAAATATAGAACTTTTAAAGGAAAGACAGTGTTCTCCGTCCAATTTATAATATAAAACTTTTTAGCAAATTACCTCATTAAAAGAAACACTGAATAAGAATTTGCCAAATCTCACAACCGCTATTTAACTTTGAGAAAGTAAAAGCTCATTGATATACAGTATGATGAAAAACCAAATTCAAGTCCAGTGTGTGAATTGCTTTCTGACTCAAAGGAATGAAATTAGCAATTATTTGACAGCTGTGAGGGAAATATGATGAGATCCTTGAAACCCACTGGAGATTATATTTCATCATCTCGGGGGATATTATGGTAATACCCCATTAGCAGAGCTTATTGTATTGAATGCTGAAATAAAAGAATATTGTGCCTCATTGAGACCCTTTTTCACAGCAAATCCACCAAATCGAATAAACATAAATATACCAAAAATACTTTGAGGCAATTCAGTTAAAGTAATGGAGGTTATTATTTCAAATATCCCTCCAAGGCAGAAACATATATTGCCTCCTACACAACTGCAATTACCTCAAAAAGGCCAGAGCTCAGTGCTGCCTACAATGCATCGCCCCTGCAGCAGCTTGAGGTTAATTGCTCGAGGTCGATGGCACTTAAGCAAGGTTAAGAGGCAGTGAAGGTGTAAAACCAACCAGCAAGTAAACATCATCATCACCGTCTTGCAGTGAACATCAACCACTGTTGGTTGCTGTTTTTTCAAACTTCTAAAAAGCTTTCCACCCCAAAAAAACATTTAAGTCTCGAGTGAGATTTACAAGTTATTTCAGAGCCAAATTCGCTTTGAACAAATTGATACCGAAATAGCTTCAAATATCCCCGGTATTAGAGTTCCAAAGGCATGCATTCTTGCTCCTTCCTCATTTAATTTTTTTTTTTTCATACAGTACCTGCGAGTTTACCGTGACTCAGACTAATGTGTGTACATCCAGCCCACAGCATAGCATCTAATGTATGTAGGAGTAAGAGCTCCAATTATTTAAACAGCTCTCTGGAGCTCTTTTCAAGCCACGCGATGCAACATAAGTGCATTTCCACATGATGCAATTGAAGCTAATTATCGGATATTGTCAACGATTATTAATATATCTATTCCTGCCATTTTCCACCAGATTTGATCCGACCCTGCCTGCCTTGAGCCAGATAACACAGGACAGATTGTTGTTAAGTATGTGGCAGCTTTAAGTTATTAGTTGAGGGAAGAATAGATAAGGACAATGTATTTGAATTAAATACAGTCCGAGTCACCTACACCTACTGTATCACATTTATCTTTTGCAATTTTCCTTTTTCTATAATTATTTTCGGTGTTTTTAGGCTGGGTTTGAAGTTAGAGGTACATCATTATGTTAAATCAGTCAAATAAATAAGGATACATTCTCTCAAACACAAGGGCAAATGACTGCAAGTGATTTACAACAGCTCCCTCTCTGCTCTTTAAGGTGGTTACCATTACATAGCCTAAATGGCAACATTTATCGAATCAACTCCCCCATCTTCTGCAGAGTAAAATGTCTCATCTCCTGCTCCCAATCTATTCACCTGCCCTGCGCGTCGCATTCGACTCCCTCTGGCGTGTCTCCCCGCCTCTCTGACAAGCAGCATTTCTTCTCGAGTTGAAAACAGCCTCTCTCCGAGGCAGAGAAATGACTGACCAGGGAGGTGGCTTTGAAATGAGTCTTTAAAAAAAGAAGCCGGGGGTGGGCATGAGCTTGTGGTTTCCTAATGGTTTCAGTTACAATGAAACATACCTTCTTATTAGGAGGTCTATAGAATATTTCTCTAGCGGTGACCCATGGGGTTCAGAGCAGGATGGGAGGATGCAATTCTGCTGGGTAACAGGGAAATGATTATAGGAAGACATTCAGGCCGTGGTTAAAAGAAAATGACAAGTCCATCATTGCCCCAAGAACCTGCATTTTAAAGCATGCACACACAGTTACACACACACAGTTACACTTCCATACAAACAACTATATATGCATGCCATCTTCACAAGCATGCAACCTTTTCCCACACGCAAGGGATGTTGCAAGGTGTTACAATCTAATATGATTACAATTCCCCAGATGAATCGCCGTGGCAGTCTGCTTACCACGAATCCTGTCATGCCTTGCAGCGTTTTGAGAAGCAGCGCAAAGCCATGTCCGCAATGTTTTCTCCTAGTTAATGACTCAAGGAATAGACGCATGATAAATTCATCACGGGATGAGAGATGATGGGATTGAATGTAATGAAGGCAACTCATCCTATGGATAATAAAGTGGTGGGAGAATACACTATAGGTTGTTGTTGTTTACTGTGAGGTGGATGATGATAAATGTTAAAGAGCAAAGTGTAGTACAGAGCGTTTTCAGAATAAGCAATTCCAAAGTACCAATCCCCTAAATACTTCAAAAATGCATGACAATCCATTATGCTTTAATGACTTAAGTGTTACACATACATAATAATAATAGTTTAAGTGGCTTGTTCACATCCCCTTGCCTCAGTAATTGTAGTTCCTATCTGTTGTTTTACGGGGGACAGTTGTGAGTGTTACAGTAACAGTATGTGCAACAGTGAGCTATGAGAACCCTGAGAGGAAGAAGTTTTTTTTTTCATGTTTTGCCGTGTTAGTGTTGATCCATTTGTGCTTAAAGACTGCATTAGTATGTTTGGGAGATATGCCAAAACATTGGTTTTGATTGGTCAAAAGTCTTAAAACTTGGTAAGATAAAATAAAAACATTATCTGTAGTAAAAGACAGGACATGTTTTTATCTAATTAAAATGCTATGTTGTGATTATCAACACTTTTCCACAGGATTTATTTTTACACTGCATTCTTCATTCATTATATATATATATATATATATATATATATATATATATATATATATATATATATATATATATATATATATATATATATATATATATATATATATAGTCTTTGGACAAATCTAAAACAAATCTAAAACATATTATGGTGTATATTCCAAAAAGCATCAGTCCCATGTGCTTTAAATACTAGATCTAGTGTGATAAGAAAAACTCCTGTTCAGCTAAAAAGGTTTGATACATTTTGAAGAGAACACGTCCACCGAATGAAATTGAAAATTTCTGTTCGAGGCACACAATCTAATTCAAAGATAAACTGTAGCCAGCTTATTACTCCCAACCTACAGCAACTTCCCATCCTAAAAACAACTTAATTATTAAGTTAGAGTACTGAAAACATCGCATCATATTTCTACAACAAGGGAAAATTGAGTCCCATAGTCTCCAAGCAGCAGCTTTTACTAACCTACTGACCCTCCTCTCCAGTTAATCAACTGTATGTTTCATGGAAGAAGCCCAGCTCCAAGGATTTCATACACTCATAAATAATGTATTATTTAACATTAAGACTTGTTGTTTCTGTGCTTTGGTGCCAGCTCAGTGGCAACTAGTGGTGTAATCCTGAACATAACAAGTGAAACTTTAGCTGAGTGAACACTTTAATACTCCCAACGAACCCAGAGGCTCAAAGTGTTTGGCTTAGCCAGCCTCACATACACATCTTTCCTGAGAGGGTAGACTAGCAATGAGAAACTGAAGCAATATCCACAAACTTCTCTCAGCTAGATGAGCAAATCTAGCATCTAGGGTCTACTGCGGTGTCTCAAAGGTCACCATTAGCCAACCTGAAACTTAAAGTATAGTAAACATTTATAGAAAGGGCCAAACCACACTCACTGTAAACCACTATGGACTCCTTTCAGAGTTGTTTACTCTGGTTGTACTTCTGCTGAAAAGAAGTTTGGCTGTTTTCTCCCAGTAAACGGAAGTTACCATATCAGGACTGCTGGCCTGATAGTGACTACGAGAAGCTGTGTGCGGCTCTGGTAGCGCGAGCACATTTTCAATCAAAAGTTAGCGCACCGTAAAGCATATTCCACTTTATGGTCTATGTTACTATAAATGGAACCATGAATGATCATCATGCTGAATTGAAAAATACTTTAAACTAACAATTGAAACCATAACCTCATGTTTATGATATTTACTAAGGTAATAAAACAAGTGACAAATAGGGTAATTTTCTCAGACATCCATACAATCTGACTTCTTTTTGCAACCGGAGTCGCCGTCTCCTGCTGGCCATTTGAAAGAAAGCAAGTTTAAGACACTTCAACATTGGCTTCACTTTTCAGAACCGGAAGTTGCCGCCTGGCGGGACTTAGTATTGGTAATTTGCATGGCGGGATATTTGCAGAGAGATAACGCTTCCAGGTTTATAAACAAGAGGGAATTACAAAATGTCCTTGTGCTTTCATGCTACCTGGAAGGCTTTGGTGATGTAAACCTAAGCCACACCTTTCTTCTGCACTGTTCTCTGCTGCCAGCCTTGAGAAAGCCAAAGCTATTCAAGTGTCTCCACTAATCACGTCCCGCTGATTGAATCCATCAGCTCTCTTAAGGTTGTTGCCTTCTCCACCAAACACTCTTGATTACAGCTCAACCCTGATGGATATTGATCACTCGCTTTCAGTGAGCTCTGTCTGTTAGTCTAACACTGGGGTGTCAAACATACGGCCAGGGGGTCCACCTCGGCCCGCCAGATAACTGTTCAAATTAAAAATTAAAATAAAAAAAAGTGACGGACTTTTGCCAACATTAGGAATACTGTGACAGATAGGATTTCCGATCTTTCAGCAGATTTGGATAGCCAAAAGAAGCATAAAGTAAAGTCATTTGTAGCATTTTCAGTTGCAATCGATGAGCACTGACATTACTAAAGATGTTGCTCAACTGGGCGTATTCATTCGTGGTGTTGATGAGACTTTGGCGGTCCCCGAGGAGTTCCTTGAGTTGGTACCCATGACAGACACCACTACAGCGAATGACATGTTTAGCGCTCTCGTTGAAGCGCTGGACCGGGTCAGCGTGGACTGGACCCGTGCTGTCAGTGGGGCTACAGACGGCGCACCATCAATGATCGGGAGAAAAACAGGCGTTGTGACACAATTCAGGGAGAAAGTACAAGCTGCAAATGGAGGATAACGTTTTTGGACATTTCACTGTATTTTTCACCGCGAGGCATTGTGTTGCAAGTCGTTAAAAATGGATCAAGTCATGAAATTGGCGTCACAAAGCGAGCGACTCTGCAGAGGAGAGCCCAGGCAGATAAACAGTGGGCTGATGTCTGAATTTGTGATCTTTATGTTTCTAGTTTATTGTAGAAAGACCTTAAAATAGGGTTTAAACCTCCAAAAACCTTCGCCAATGATTTAAACATAAATAAATATTGTCGTTATGTATGCGTTAATATGCTATGATTTTACTGGTCTGGCCCACTTGAGTTTGACACCCCTGGTCTAACCATCTGAACCAACTCAAACGTATGAAATATTAACACCTACTGGCAGAGGCCAAACTCCCGGATCAATGCATCTCAGAGAGGGAGGTGCTTTGAAGAGAGAAGCTCTGGATTTTTGACATCCTTCAAATCCAAGCAAGCCTCTCTTATTTCTTTACAAGTAAATCCTCATTCAGTTATTGCTACCCAGCTGCAGCCGGAATTATCCCTTCATGTGCATGATTGTGGGTTTTCAAGGAGAAGAATAAAAAGTGAAGCGTTTAATCAACCAAGCCACTGAAGACAGGAGGAAAGGCTCAGCAGTGTTAAAAGACAACACTGAAATGTTTCGGTTGCAGAAAGAGCAGGTTCTCACGTTTATCTTCACAAAGGCTTCTTATGATTGTTTTACACATTTTTGCCTTGAAGCAGGAACTTCCACAAATAATTAATACATGGGCAATACGTCTCCAGCGACAGTAACAATGCAAAGATTAGGAGGATGTTTTTGGACTGAGGCAGCAAATTAGCAGATTCACCACAAAAGCAACAGCAGTTTGCCTGAAGGCTTAGAGGGAAAGAAGATGAAGAACAAAAGATTACACAGGAGGTGAATTAAGGAAATTGTAGCGTCATCTCTGTGTGTGTGTGTGTGTGTGTGTGTGTGTGTGTGTGTGTGTGTGTGTGTGTGTGTGTGTGTGTGTGTGTGTGTGTGTGTGTGTGTGTGTGTATATATATATGATTCATTGGGAAAAAAGAGATATGGAGCTGTAAAGAGAACAAAATGTAAATGGGAAGAGAGAGATACATCAAGTATAACTGAACACGCAATCACACCATAACAGATCAGCCTGACTGTCTGATAGAGCAGGAAACTTTTTCCTTGATGGATAGCTTGAAGTCGTCTTAATGGGCTCTATTGACGGAGGAGACAAAGGAGCAGGGATCTATAAAATCTATACTCATCTAGATTGAGTAAACACCTCCTTCATCTTCTCTTTTTGGCATTAACAGGAATGCCATGTGGGGGAAATAGCAGTTGTCTACCCATCCTGACAAATGTATCTGGATCCCAGTCTTTGAGTCATCATCTGACTCAGTTGTTGCTGGGCTATTCCTCAAAGGCTCCTTCTTACCTTCCGCCATTTGTGCAGCGTGGCATTGTTGACATAACAGCTTATGTGATTCCCATTCAGCTGACTATAATAGCTTCACACTTTGCTCTTATTTAATTATTTTACTTTTTATTTTGGAACAGAACAATCCTTTGCATTTAAATCAACATAACAAAATAAATAGTAAATAATCAAAACAGTAATATTAGTATCAGTAGTTTAGCTTATAAGATAAACTACTGATACTAATATTACTGTTTTATACTTGCTATAGCAAGTATAAATGCTAACTTTTATAGGCATGCACATCTACACCGACACATGTTTATACATATGCATCTACATATACATACAGCATTGCTCTTCTTATTTAATTAATTTCTTCTTTATTTCTCTTTGTCCCACCATTCTCTTTCTCTTGTTCTCCATTCTAAATCATTAGCAAAGTTCCCAAACAACTGTAGCATACATTTTCAAAGGATTTCCAGAAAATTGGAAAAGAATTCAAGCTAATTAGTCAAACCATAGCAGAACAAGACAGCTCTACTTAATTACTTAATTAAAAGAGCTCCAGTCGAACCTCAAACAGTGGAAAACAATGTATTATATAAATATGACTGTTTCATGTATTGATTTGAGGAACATCTTTATCGCTCCGGGCCCTCGTTACGCACCCTTACACCTCCAAAAAGGAAAAAACACAAGTACTATAGAGATGTAACAATTACGCTGATGAATAGTAATTGAGGAACGTTTCACTGACCACAGTTGATCGATGCGTCATGCATATAAAGTGCAGCTGGTGCTAAGGAGATTCTACACAGGACACGTCACAGGAAGGAGGGGTGCTGAGGTTGCTGCGGCAACCCACCATCCGCAGGTGGGTGAGGTATATTAATGTGTATTGTTTTTATTGTTTTCCGTCAAGTTGCACCCCACCTCTCTCTGTCCCCTTCATCCGTGATATCTTGTATTTCATTATTGCGAGCAGAGCGAGCCAGATGGTTTCTTATAATATTTTGTGTCTCGTCTTCTCTGTAAACTATTGGTCCGTCAGGGCAGGAAGGTTTGGACTTGATTCAGACTGATGAATAAAGCAGTCTACATTTCTTAATAATGCGGTTTGTATACTCATTATTTCACCGACAAAATGTCACATTGTGTCTGTCAAGATGTGATTTACAATGTTGCAAAAGGTTTTATCAAAACATATTTCACACCCGCCTATAATTAAGTTTCACTGTCTAACTGTATTTATATTAGCTAAATTACAAATAGAATAGAAGAAAAATATAATAAATCAATATATCCATTATTTCCCGTAGTTGTTTTTAATGATAATGAATGCCCAGGACATGAGGGCCACTAAAGAAGTTTCCTCTGGCATTGGGAAACAGAGCCATGATTAGGATTAATTTGCATAAGACCGTTGCATTTTATCACATTTTTATTTGATTCATCCTCCAACTTTTCCATCTCAGCCAATCCATCTCTTGTTTGCTTTGTTTAGTTTTCTATCAAATTTCTGGCATTAACACCTTTTTTCATTTGCAATAATGCAAATCAAGCTAAATGGAAATGTTCTTACTGACAGATAAGTTGTCACATTACGGGCTACTTCCTCATAGCGTCATACATATATGACAACAAAGCATGCCGTTTAATAATTTGCTGTCTGACTGTTGGGGGGAGAAAACTGGGGTGACAAACTCAAAAGAAAAAAACTAAACAAAAATGGAGAAGATTGAAAATGTGGCTTGTGGGGCTGTACTGAACAGCCCAGCAGCTGAGTACATCATCTGGCTCATCACCAAACACTGCAAATCGACTCATCATTTCTGCTGAACATTACCATAAACTCTCTCCACCACCACCACCCTGTAATAAGACCCAGTGCCATTACAGAATAATGTCTTTCATGAAGCAGTTATCACATTTATTGAATGATATGCCCAAAGACTCCCCTTCTCAGCAAATAATTGGTCTAAAAATCATCAACCGTTTTCATCTGGAACTGAAATGTGGCTAAACTGCTGCAAAGTCATTGAAAGGACATCCTCCAAAATAAGATACATAAATTAGATCCACCCGTGCTTATAACCCCAGCATGTCCCTGCTCTGCTGAGTCACTGTGGTGGGCACGACGCAGCCTGAAGCAGGGAGCTGATGCGTGGCGGCTTGAAGAGATACTGGTGCAATGACAGGAGGAGATAAAGACCAGGAGAGTTTACATGATCTCACTTCCTCAGTCAAAATGTTGACTTATAATATATAGTAATATGACAAAGATAATCGACTGTGTAAAGTTCTCTCTGCACTGAGATCTTCATGTTTGGGGAGTTTGTATTCAGACAGTTTGTAGTGCATACAGGAGGATTTGGGAGGTTCTTACGCTCACTCACCAGCTCCTTATCAGCCTCGACTTTTATTCTCTTGAGTAAAATTAGAAAACAGTCAAAGGTCTGTCTTTTCTGTGGAGCCAGTTCTTGTTTAGGCTTGCTTTGAAGTCAGTTTTGTTTGAAGAGACAGAGTTAGCCAGTTTGGATAAATTAATGGCATTAATCGTTACAAACTTTGCTTTGAGCTGCTCCGAAATAACCTTTGACAAGCTCCAAAATATAATATTTTGCACCACAAAAAAGGTTTAAATCAGTTCATTGCTTGATTTGAGTTTAGCATAAATTAGTTTAGGTGTAGTTGTGTCGTTTTTTTGTTCCCAAAAAATGTGATGTCTTTGCAGATTAGGGTTGGATAAGACCACAATTATGATCGGGAACCAACACTAAACTAGATTGAAGGCGCATGAGGAAATGTGTGTATTATTGCTTTAAAATCGCAGAGATAATCTGCATAATATAGTGTGAAAGTGTATGGCTCTTCATGCAGCGTTTCCATTCTTACTCCAGTGTATGATTCAACAAAGCAAATTCAAGCCATAAAAAAAACTCTTTTATTGTGTATATTATTTCTGAGCCGATAAATAACAAGTGCACCAAACCAAAAACACAGCACATCTAAAGCCGTTGATACCAACAAGTTCTTCAATGACTTTTTCTGCTCCGACGCCACTGTTGGCAGGACGATATAATTTGCCAGTGCCTTCCAAAACTATTAAAAAAATAAAATAAAAAATAAAAATAAAAAAAATCAGGGTTTTAGGATGTGACAATGCAAGTTAGATTTAGGAAAAAATCCTCAATACTCAAACACTTAAGGTTAGGGAATGATCATGGTCATGGTTTAATACCAATGTTGTACACCCAAACTCCCTTATATGGAGTTTGTCACCATATCACTGTTTTCATATACTGTTGGTAGAGATACCAACAAAAATTAATGCACGATCATTTGTATACATCCCACCTTATCAATTATTTTGTAATACATGTAATCATAAGCCAGGACAGGTGACACAGAATAAGTAGTCTACTCAGGGTCTGGGTGGATGCATGTGTCCAAAAACCCTGGACCTTCTCGCAAAAGACTGCTACCAAAAACTGCTCGAGAGCACCATTTGCATTTTTGCGTCAGCACCCGTAGTTCTCCTACACGCTTCTCACATGGGAGAAGTTTCAGTGGGTTGCATTCTGCAGCCTCACAGCTAGATGCTGCCAAATCACTGCCCCTTTAAGTGTTTTATCAAGAATGTTGACATGTGTTTAAAGTAGTTTATCAACTGGCGCTCCACACATGGTGCTAACCAATCATGGGGGTTGTAGAAGAAGAAAAAAAAAGGTGTGCGGCTTGGCTTTTACTTAGAAAATAATATTTTGTATGTAAATTGTTGATTTCAAGTCGAGGAAGTTGTTGCTTTTCTTGTGTAATGGTATTTTTTGAAATAATGTTTGACGCTTTATCCTGAAAGAATCAATTTTTCACTGAACAGAGAGAATATTATAATTACTCTTAACCAGGGAAGCAGGCATACGTGCGACAGCTCGGATTGGAACATTGTTATCTCAAACGGACTGTTAAGATAACCTATTGTTATCGTATGTGATTATCTAATAAAGTGTCTCGGACGAGAAAATTTATTCGATTTGAAGGTGTTTGTTAATGTGAACATTGTCTGGTGTGAATCCAATTAAATTAAATGTAGACTGAAGGACGAGGATTGAAAAATGCTTTTTAAATTAAGCCTCCCATACATACGTGTGATGTTTTTTCCCCATCTTCCTTTGTGTCTCCTCTTTTATATGCACGCCTAAAAGCTGCTGTTCCCTCTGTGTCAGTCATAAAACCTCAAGTAAGGCACGCAATTTCACCACAACTTGAGCTCCTGCTAGAAGGTCAGCATAACAAGTCAGCTGAGGGGAACAAAGTAAAATAAAAGCCACTAAACATATTATAACCTTCTGTCGCTGAGTGAGAGAAGGTTGGCGTCAGTCTCTGCCAATGTGTTTATCAACCAACAGAGCTTGTGGAGAAAGGATTGTGGCAGCGTGTGTGTGTGTGTGTGTGTGTGTGTGTGTGGGGGGGGGGAGTAAAACAAATAGTACAGCATGTATAAAAGCTTATCCTGAACTGTTTCACATTGCTCAAATACAAAAAGGAGCTCAGAGAGAATAACCAATATGCTGTTTCAGGCAAATATTGGCTTTATTGACTGCCAGTTCTGGTTTTCCAATTCAGGTATCATTCGTGTTCTTCTCTATGTTTTATCATACACACAATTTGTTTAAAGACCTCATACAGGCCAACGGAGAACTCATTTCAGAGATCGTGGTCTTTTTGCATTGCACAATACAAACTGGATAGTCATCTTTCACGACTTGTGTGATGTACAAACAACAACAAGAGATACGTTACGACTTCATTCAACATCATCTTTCCTCTTTTGCATTGCTATGATTCCATTGTGCGCATAAGAGTGCTCTGTGCTTCTAAGGATCATCATCACAGCACACGTCACAGATGACCCCACATGGTATGAAATAAGAGATGGTCATGACCGACATGGACGTTGCCGAATCCCCCACGTCTTTCCAGCACAGTCTTCAGTGGCTGATCGGACAGCCAAATAATGCAATGTCACTCACAAGTTGCAGTACTTGCTAGGGGTGGGAATCACCAGAGGTCCCACAATTCGATTTTATCACGATACTTGGGTCCCGATTCGATACTATCGCGATACTGCGATATATTGAGTATTGCGATTTATTCCCTTTTTTCCACCGCAAATTGTCCCCAAAGGAAAGCGTTGTCAACATATTGTATCTAAGAAGATAAAGTATTCAGTCTGTTCATCTCACTTCAAATCATTTTTATTGCAGCAAAATGTGATTGTCAAGCAGACAAACTGACCAACGTGTCATAGATGTGGCACCTGACAAACTGAACTGTTTGTATTACAGTCTACATAGTCGTGTCATTATTACAGTCTACATAGTCGCATCATTCAAGCTGGACGCGCCGGAGAGGGGGCGGGGCTTATCTCCGTGCAGTTTTCATTTCCGCCATTCACCATGGAAATAACCACTCTCTGCTTCATACTTGTTGTGGAAATCCCAAAAACGTCGGAACAACAAACGCCCTCGTGTCTGGGTTTATAATATTACCCGTAGCCACACAGCTCGGTGGATTTCACGCGAGGATGTGCGTCTGAATGGCAGCCGCTTCCAGCGCTGCTAGAGGACCCGTAGCCAGTTTGATTTATGCTTTTTCTAACGTCTTTGACCGCCGCAGTGTTGCGCATGTTATCCCATGTTTCGAGCAACAGTTGTGCGAGCAGCGGCGCTACGAGTGACAGGAAGTCCAGACGTCTGCTTTAAACACGGACGGCGCATTTCAAATTTCTTTCTCCGCTGTCTCCATGTTTGTTTTTACCAACGTCCTACTGATCACGCTGATCCGGGACCTCCGCTGACCTCACCACAAAACACAGCACCATCTAGTGGGCTGAAAAAGCAATTGATTTTATTTTTCGAGGACCAAAAAGTTTCTAATTGATTAAATAAAAGATCGATACTTGGCTTCCGTGTATCGATACAATATCGGCACGCAAAATATCGCGATACTATGCTGAATCGATTTTTTCCCCCACCCCTAGTACTTGCTTGTACAACCAGAATCCCTTTGTTGCATACAACATTGGATTATTAGGCTTTGATTTACTGCTCCGGAAGTGAGGGCTCCCAACATTAAGACACTCTAAATACTTTATGACTTGTTTACCACAAACCATGCAGCTTCTCTTATAAACCTCCTCCTTCATAATTGCTTTTTATCTGAGAGGTCACAGGGACCCTCAGCTGCTTGATTGTAGCAGGTCAGGTTAGGCCAGTCAAACTTTGCAACCCAATTCCACATCTTCTACATGCACTTGAACTGCCATGAAAGGAACATTACAGTGTAATGTGACTGCAGCAGGCGCCAACCTACTGATCTGAAAAGTTACTTTTCGCATTTGGTTAAAAAGTTGAATCCAGCGTTCAGTTGTATTTAGCGCCAGCCACTCGCGTCACTCTTGGTTCCAAAAACAAGATGGCGACGACCAAAAGGCCGAACTCGAGGCTTCAAAACGGTGTCACTACTCCCATTGATTGGTGGACGACAGACTACCGGTATGTCCATTTCTTATGTACAATCTATGGGCTGCACCTCCAGTCACAAATCACACCACACTGCAGTGCTTTGGCCACTTTGTAGGCCTTCCCACTTACATTCATACAGACACGTATTTTGCTGCTGCTGTTGGCAGGAGCCTCCTCAGCTTCAGCCTCCAGCTGCTTTGATTCTGCTCTCTTTTTATGCATAAAATCAGTTTATTTCTAAACTGATTCATGTGCCATGCTCTTTTCTATTTAAGAGGATATTCTGTTTTTCCTCAGCAGGGAGCACTAGTAAGAGTAGACTAATGCCATTACCATTTGATGTGACAAGTTCATTCACATATATCCCTTTAAACCTTCATTCACTCGTTCTAACCTAATCAGGCAACAGCTATTTCACAAATTGTCCTTGCACCCGTGTATCAGACGTCTTTATCGGTCAAATTTGAGTTGAGGTTCGAGAGTTGTTTTAACCCCAATAACTCCACATGTAGTGAGCTGCTGAGTTTCTCTTGGCTCTGTTCCCACTGGAGCTGAGCGCAGTCTGGCCTACTTCTCACTTTACTGAGGTATTATTCTTTGCAAACAGACAAAATTGTACAATAAGAGACAAATTCAGTGTAGAGGGGTTTCACTTCAAACATGAAGTGAGAAGTCAGAGCAACTCTGTATGATAAACAATGTCCTTCGTACACAAATAATACTTTGAACCATTCAAGTAAACCATGATTAACATTTTAATAGTTTGGTTTGGTTTATTTGACAATCAAATCACACCTAACGACAGAAATATCAAGAGTAAGACGATAAAAATTTATTTAGGCTCAAGATAAGATCCAGTTGACACCGAGGTAAACAATGGTTTCATCAACAAATTAAACTATTGATTCTGGTCAAAACGTCCAAAAATGAATTATAGGAAACACTGAATGTAAATCATAAGATGGAGGACTTGTGGTTCGATATTTTTAAATCTACTGTGCTCTTCCTCAAACCTTAACCAGGAGTTCAATCAGCCTAAAACTAACAACATCTTGGTGACAGAACACAAACCTTCACTTTCCGAAGTCGAAACATTTGCCAATGAACACACACACACGTAAACAAATGTTTATTTTTTTCCCACTGGTCTATGTTTCAATATATTATGTCAATGTGTAGTTTTAAACTCTACAGATGACAGTAAAATTGTATTCCACTGTATTGAATAATATACTAACATCAATATGAGCAATTTAATTTTGAGTAATTGGCAAAGCAAATTAGCAGTGCTTAAGTAGTTTATTTTTGGCATCATTGGGCAAAACAATCAGCATATTGTAATTGAAGTGGTACCCCGGGGGAGGCAGTTTTCAGAAAAACCTCCCACCAGACCAGCAGGCATATGCACACGTTTCACACACCTAACCTGTACGAAGATGAGTCATTCACTTCAGACATCTTCCCGGTCGTGATTGTGATCTCGATACTGCAGTTCTATGAGAATTACTGTCCAGTTGTTTTTTGTGCAAACCTGTGGACCATGTAAAAGCTTCAAGGCTCTCGTGAGCTACAATATTGGCAAAACGTTTCAGAGCCACAGCCTTCTGCCAACCGTAGGCATGAGATATTGCAATCGGGAATGTTTGGTAACAGTTAGCAGAAGGCAAAACCATTTGCGGCATTTTCTCACCATCTCTGAAAACACTTTGCCGATATTGTCAGACTCTCTTTTTGAAAAGTCAGTCTTCCTTTTCTTTGCAGTGTAGGAAGTTGTTGCCAAAAATATAATAGCAGGATATTCCCCCGTCAAATCAGGCTTTCACCATCTGAAGAGACGTGCACACAGCAAATAGAAACACCCTTTCTCTGAAATGACCAGTTATTGACCAGAGTTTCCTGTCGCAAACAAGATTGTTTGGAACCTAAAAACCGAGCCAAGAGGAGGTGCAGAAAACTAGCCCAGATTGAAACATATATTGTTTTGTCTAGATGTAAGAAATATACCCTTTTTAACTGTAACAAATAACATTGTGGTTGAGATGACTGATGACCTCGATCTCACTCGAGCGCTTTTCTTATTGCAAACATCTTATTTCCCCACACAGCCTTTTGTTTTCCTGTCACAAACTGAATGCGGCTACTTGCACAGTTTACCTCACAATAACATTCCCTTGAGGGTCTCAATGAATACATTTGTGCTTCAAAGAAACAGAGTATATTTCCTGCCAAATCCATCCTGATGGTACACTAAGTAAAATACAATGTACATTCAGGATAACGGTGTTTGAAATTAATTCCTTTTATGTCCAAGCTTTATGATAACTATGATGATTTATGAATGTAATAGAGCGCTGCATGTGGCCACTCATGCAAATGGCTAACAATATTAAATCAAGATTAACGCTGCAGGAATCTGATCTGCTTCTTGATAGGTCGATATTGTTTTCTCGTGATTGTTATTCATGCCACCTTTAGCTTTGATTAACGCATGCGGTGTGCGCCAGCGTCATGAACCGACTGATGAAAACTGATGAAAGACGGATACAAAAATGAAAAAAGTCGTGGTTGCTCTAGAAAATGCTCGTTTCTGTCAGTAAATAAACACATCTCTCAGAAAACAAAAGCTGGATGGAGCATACAAGTCAGAAAACAAACACTATTCATCAACCGGGATGTTAAAACTGAGGAGAAAGGTGTGCTGAAGACTGATTGGTTCGACATCCAGTTACATGTGCGTTTCTGTTCCCTTCCTTGTGTGCTTTTCTTTTCTGTGAGTCCCTCCGAGTTCTGTAATGGACCTGGGCTACGTGGGGAGCGTGCCTGACAAAAGTTCACATTCATTAGTCATAACCTGCTGCATGGCGCTGCAACCTCTGCTATACCTCAGCTCCTGCCGATCCCCGAGATCCCTCAGACACTTGAGTAAAGCCCTAATACATCTCATCCACTTCACCCAACACAAAATACTGGCCTGGATCCATACATTAGCTCCATGTTGTGTTCCTCTGCAGCAGCACACAGTGTCATGCATTCTGGGAGCTTGTGTGGCTGCCAATCAGCCTCGGTCCACTAACCTGTTAGTATTCTGCATTAGCATGCACCTGTCAAGAGGAGCAAATAATCACTGCAAGGAATACTTTACTTACAAATTTACCATTTGTATATGAATTAGTCACCCCGTGTTGCCATGAATTCTTGAAGAAAACGTCGTCTCTCGCAAACATTCAAGGCGAATGAAGAGTCACAACAGAGTTGTTTATAAATTAATGTTGTAATAATGTATTTGCTGCACCCACAGCACCCATTTATTTCAAATTCATCTATACCTTTCTTAATTCTTTCATCAATTGTTCACTGTGGAGGCATGGGAGAACATCTAAGTTTTCTCCAAGAATTCATAGCAACACAAGGTCAGTAATAGTCATTTTGGTGGTCAACGATTCCTTGCAAAACTAAGTTAACTAGTTTGTTCAAAAACAGGGGGATATTTAAGTTGCTATGACCCCAAAATTAAAACAGTGTTGACAATAAACCCTGGCCTTCATTCTAGTTGTCCTTTACTGGAAGCCAAGCACTCAGCCGACATGACAGGCCCAACGAGCACTGCACTACTCAACACAAAGGATGCAACAAACAAACATTAACTGCACTATGTCATTTTACATATTTTGTCATTGTCCAATTACATTTCTACATCACTGTAAACAACAAAGACTGGTCACACTTCCTGACTCAAGACGGATATCGTTAGTTGTCCAGGAGCTATAAAGCAGACTTAAATACTGATTAAACTCCACACACTCCATTGAGATTCCTGTAGCATACACAGATGTGTTGCAAGTCTGGACAGTCAGCATGAGGTACATACTGAGATAAAGAGAGTAGTGGGCTGGCAGATAGCATTAGCTCACTTGTTGGCTGTCCACTGTAATGTTATTCATGGGGAATATAACGTCTGGCTCTTTTTTCTTTCCTTCTTCTTTGTGTATTTTGCTGGTTGACAAAGATTTGAAGAACACTCATCTACTGGAGTCTTTCTTCTCAACACGGGGGATGGACGGGCTGATAAATGATCGCTTTAACAACTTTATGTCGTCGAGAAATCCAGCAGAGTTCCCCTCTGGATAAAAAGTTGAAGCAGAAAAAAGGCAGGAAGAAGTTTTTTAATCACCATTTGGTTCAGATATTTTTTAACAATGCCTCAAAATGAATGTGGAGATGATTTATTAATGTTCAAATGCTGCCTTCATAATTTATTTGAAACGTATTTTATATTTCCGCACCTCTGTAGTTGGGACCATCCCGTCCCAGCTGGAGGACGATAAGAGAGAATTGCTTTGTGCTGCCTCATTATTTTGGCGTCGTCTGCTTGGTGGGCTGCTTCCAATGAACAGAGCAGGTGTCACGGCATCGGGCTGAAGCAGCGCTACAGGACATTAGCACAATAATGGCTGCAGGTGTATTTATTCACTGCTGAGCTCAAACTGTTATCAAAATATTTACACCTTTCTGAATATATTCACCTCCACTTTGTAGAATTCTACTGCTTCTCTTTCTCACGCTCCCGTTTCATAATTGTGTCTGAATGTGGAGCGGATGTGTGTGTTTGTGTGTACATGTTCAAGCTAAAATGTTCTTTGTGCGGTTATAGTCCTTTGATGTGCAGTCCTTTGTAATTTCTGCCAAAATTTGACAAGCAAGAGGAGGTTTCACTACGTCTGATTACAACCGAGGAAACGCCAGAGTCATTGTTTCCCTAACAAAACAAATGTTAATCCCCATAACACCATGAATATTTGGGATATTAATTAGGGATAAACTATTTACTCTCGGGACAGGACCACTGTGTGAAAAACAAAAAACGTGGTGCTACAAAACCCAGATAAAAAACAAAACTGCTCGCTCATTGAGTGTTGTTGCCCATGCTCATTATTTTCTGAGTCACCATCTGCATCATGAATATATCTCACATACAGGAAACACACACACACACAATTCCTATATAACGTTTTTGTTTTTTGTTTGAAACTGTGGATATAGCATTAATATGGAACTCAACATGACATTTCTCTGTGAAATAGTAGAAAGGGTCAAAATATCTTTGATATAATTTCAAGAACTGTGTAGATTGCTTATACTATTGCAACAATGTAAAGGCAATTATTGATGTAGTTTGATGAACTTAATTTATTTTTGGCATTTCTCCAATATTTTCTATGATGAAATATTCAATATTGGATAATATTTAGTAATTTGATTAGCTCAGCATTTAGGTCTTTGCCATCCATCTCGACTGTTTGCAACCAGATATGACGAGAGGGTGGAGCCAAGTACAATTTAGTGCTAGATAAGACATTTTTAGGCAATCAAAAAGTTTACAACCGTCACAAACAGAAAACACATTGTGAAAGGTTTGAAGTTGTCAGACGAAAACACGGAAAACTCCCAGGACAGACAACGCCGTGGTAGCGACCTGTCAATCACAATGAAGCCCCTCCCTAAAGCATACCCTGCTTTATCGGTTATATCACTATCACCACACAACACACCAACATTTACATCAATTGACATCATACTGTGTTGAGGAAGACTTTAAAACTCGTTGACCTTCAGGTAACATACAAAACTCGAGAGCAAGTGTTTGGTTTGTCCATTCTGGGCTACTGTAGAAACATGCTAGGCCAACTACTCTATGTAGATATGAAGGGTTCATTCTAACCCTCCAGTTGTCTTGGGGTCAAAATGATCCATCAAAACACACACGCACACAATTTTGACCCCAAGACAACGGGAGGGCTAAGCAACAAAGAACATGATTCTTAGTTTCAGGATTAATAAAAACAATATTATCTTCCATTTCTGCTAATAGATCCTCCTTAATCCTACACACTGGACCTTAGAGTACATGTAGGTAGTATCCACCACTGATTCTCAGGTGAGCCTCTCCCCAGAAATATTTATCAACTTGTAGTGTACTGTCAATCTAGAAAGAAGAAAAAAAGATAATATTCTCCAATCTGTTGGTAAATCCACTATGCGTGTGTGTGCGCGCGTGTGTGTTTTACACGCTTGGAAATTCCCAAACGCACCTACAGATTGGTTGCAGTCACTTTAGATTCATATGAACAGGTCTGAACATCTGAAGCGTTGACAGAGAAGCGTGGCCAGGTGGCTTCACTCTGACACCTGCTGTCTGACACAACCAGAGCATGACACATATATTGATGCCTCAATAGACGTGTGAAACCAACTGGCTCTTTGCTGTCAGATATGGGTAAACAAGTGAAAGAGCTTACAAGGAACTCTGAAACTGCATCAGCTCAGACTCATTCAAGTGCATCTGGTTGTAAA
Organism: Myoxocephalus aenaeus; assembly: GCA_038501785.1. Lineage (NCBI taxonomy): Eukaryota > Metazoa > Chordata > Actinopteri > Perciformes > Cottidae > Myoxocephalus > Myoxocephalus aenaeus. The sequence goes on from JBAMJR010000009.1 coordinate 2,691,295, forward strand.
GTTGCTCACATTCCGTTCTGGGATCTGGAGCTGTGATATTTGGACATAAACTGACACAGCAGCTCTCAGCAGCTTGTTTTTAATAAATAAAACCACTGGTAATCTAATGTCTTATTCTCTAATCCATATATTTAGTCACTGGCAAGCAACGAAGGACCAAGTCCCATCGGTTTAAGTCCGACTTCACCAAGGATTAAACACAACAACATGTTGGGTCTTGGATCTGTTAAAACAGCAAATAGTATTTCATTGTGCCAGTTACTCATTCAAAATCTGAATTACCACATTGAATGAGTGCATCTGTAAGTGTACACTGAGGAGGATTAGATACAGGAACTCAGTAGGGACTCAGGATGTCATTATTTCTGGAAGCCCAGGGAATACTCCCTCCAAAGAAGAACTGCTGACACTTTCACTGCCATCCCCAAATTCTACAGTAAATACAAAGACCCTCTGTCCTTAACATATCCATTCATTTTAATGAACTACCAATAATTAAATCTCTGGGGATTAATTATACAAAATGTGTTGGATTCTAATTGTCTCCGTCAAGAGATTCAAATTAACACAATGTTAAGGTTTTTATGAGCTCAAGAATAACCATGTTCAAGTCCAAATGTCCACAATATTGCTTGCACACTGCTGCCAGGTTTGAGTTTACAACGGTCAACATAACAGACGTTGGAGTCTCACCAGTATGTGAATACACCAGAGGACAAGCAGAAATTAATGTAAACAGCATTATTAAAGAAGCTTTGATTTATTGAATAATTCACAGAATACTTAGTTTTAACTACAGTATCTCGTCTTTAAGCACTATAAGCGCTATATAAAAAGTATTATTATGATTATTATGTTGAATTTCGGGAGGAATTTATTTTTGGTTTTATGGTCTGCAACCGTTTTGGTTCACTAGCAGTGCGCAGCAATCTGTTTTTAAGACAAGAGAACGCTACCTGCTCAGCACCAAACAGACGACAAACAAAGTTAGAGACCATCTGGTGAACATAGTGGAGCATTTAGCAGTTAAGGAGACAGCTAGGTGTTAGTGGAGACCAAATAAAACAGCTAGAAACAAACATCTAAATGAATCCTGATGCTCATGCTCCAAAATTAATGTGAACGTGTAAACAGGAACTGGTCCACGCCGCATGCCGATGTGGCCTCGAGCAAGACCGGGTGCTCTACAGCAGCACATTGCTCCTAAAATGCTTAGGATGGGTTAAATGCAGAGGTAAAATGCATGTACCCGTGTGTGTGTGTGTGTGTGTGTGTGTGTGTGTGTGTGTGTGTGTGTGTGTGTGTGTGTGTGTGTGTGTGTGTATATATATATATATATATATGATGATTATAATAAAGTGTAGGTCTTTCAAGGTTGCATGAACTAACACAATGTTAAAATGATGCCCCTCATATTTTTTTTTACATTTAAATATAAACTTAAAAAGTAAATCTATTGGGATTACTTGTTGTAACAAGTCGAAAACCATCAGTTTCTAAAGCAGTCCCCAAATCCCAAAAATGTATGTTCATATTTCAGGAACACATCACTCAATTTAGAAGCAAAGATCTGTGTTAAAACAGCAAGATAAAAATAAAAAAATAAAAAAAACGTGTGATCATCCTGTCATCTTAAAATTTGCAATTTAAATTCCCCCAATTAGCGTCTCCCCATCACCTTGATTTGATTAGCCTGCTGCTCTCTACCTGCTCTGTCGGATATCTGCAGGCGGCTGCACCGTGATTAGATTCGCTCAGTCATTCACTCAGTGACGAGCAGCATCCGCACCACACGCACGCGCATAACACACGTACACGAAAACATCTCTTTTTCGGTTTGTGGTCACACAAAAAACAACTGTCGGGGCTCGTTCACACCAGCTTTGTTAAGTCCGCTCTTTACCCGCGTGTTAGTTTTCGGTTGTTGTGAACGTGTTTGGTGCGGACTGTGCAGTGGTTCATTTCTGGTATGAACACCATTCGAACCAATCACAGGAAGCCTACCGTGTACGAGTATGGAAGCCCATTTCCGATAGAATTATGACGTAATTTTTCTCTTTTACGGAGATAGAAAGTCGAAATTAAATGAGGCTTTCTATCATAATTTTGACTTTCCATCTCATAATTATGACTTTTTAGCTCAGAATTTCCATTTTATTTTACTGCGAAAATGGGCATTCATAATGAGTCATTTCATCGGTTAAAAATCCACTTGCTTCTCCTGTTTTGGTGACTTGTGAACCTGTGGCCCATTAGCTACTGGATTTGAATAGTTTATCAGGACACAAATGAGACAATAATTAGCTAGCTAGCGCACCTCGTGGTACCTCCACCTCACTCAGCCCGCTGTTTGATGCATTGTCTGTAGCTTGGTGGAATTGGCAAGCTGGGTAGCTGACCAGCAGCCACTAAACGAGTCAAATTTAACAACTTACTGCTTCCTCCACACACTCTCGTCACAGCCCAGGAAAGCACATTGCTATCGCCAGATGAGCGTCAACTTTATTCCGCCTAATTTCCGGTATGTTAACCACTGTAGCGTGAAATAATTAGCTTTCTTCCACCTCTCAAAATGTGCAATATTCCCATATAACTCTCCCCTTTTCCCTCTTTTCACAATCCAGGAACAGCACTCAGGACTAGCCTATTTATTACTGTTATTTAACTTTTTTTTTTTAAACTATCTAATACCTTTCTTGTACATACTACCACCTTTTGTACATATACCACCGTATGTATAGTGTTTTCATATTATATATTTTTTCTCCTTATTATAGTGTGTTTTTATTTCCAAAACTGTTGACTCAGAGCCCTGCACAAACAAATCCAATGTGTCTGGACTGTTGGTCTGTCATGGCACAAATGGCAAATAAAAAACCTTGAAGCTAACGATCTCACCGCTAAATTAGTGAAATTTAACAACTTTGCTTCATCCCCACACTCTTGTCCCAGCGTAGGTAATTACACCACACGCATGAGTCGTACAAGGAGTCACCTGTATGACCAATAATCAAACAACATTTACACTTTTTTACAGCAATGCACACACACTGGCCTTGAATGTTGCCAGATTATCAGTGTTTAGCAGATTTAACTTCCAAGTGTCATTGAATGTTTTCTTGCAAGTGAATTGATGTGTTTCTTTTATTCTGCTCCACATCATTTAGACTCAAAATCAACTGCACATACATTTTAAAGCAAATGCAAAAATCGCCAGCAGGCAATGAAGCAAGCTACAAGAATGAAAATCTATTCAGCTGTTTCCTGCTAAAAATGAATAAAGATATTCCTACGTGATCAAATTACCAATCTTGAACCGCAGTATCTGCTTGGATACTGATGCCATCAGAGTTCAGCAGAAAGCCGTGTGGGGATTCAGCGAGCGATGATTCATGTTCTTGCTTACCAATGAATATCTTTGCCACGTGAAATTGCTTAATAAATATGCACCAGATCGCAGTGACTAGACATGACTGGAATGTTATAGTTCGTAAAGGCGATGAGAAGCTCAGAGGCGTAAAATAAGTCATCACCTTGTGCAGCCTGCATTTCATGTCAACACTAAATAACACAATTATTAAATCTAGTCTAAATTGTAACATTAAATCCCACTGATTCGTTTGTATTGCTGCACAGAATACTTAAGAAATATCCTCTAGACAATGTATGGTTTCTCATGTACTGTAGTTTGTCCTTTAAATTGTAATTCAAGTAATTTAAACACATCAGAAGTTACCTTTGTTTTAAAAGGGATGCCTTCAAAGTCACTCTGTAGACTTCAAAGGATGAGCAGCTGACAACAATATGTACCTGAAAATGCGCACATAGAGATTCCCTTTTTTCTCCTCAGGACTACTTTGAAGGTTTCTTGACATTTACTCGGGGCATTTGCAACATGAAAACAAAAAAAGACAAGGACAGACTCTGCACAGCCGGTGGGAATTGAATATCAACAACAACATCAAATGGATTTATGCTCCGGTTCTAAAGATTGGTGAGAAAGGAATATTTTTCAAAGACAGTTTGCTAAAAGCATTTGAAGTTGGTTTATAGACACAGACTCACAACTCAAACTCTGCAGGTCACAAGCAATCTAGTCTTCCTCTGTGTAAAATACATATTTTAGTTTTTTAGTCCTAGCGTCTCTTGTTTGTTTACATTATATTTTGCCGGACTTTTCACTGCTGCAAGTGAAAATAATGTTTCAAGAATATAAATGGTACTGGAGAACTAGAACTGGTGGATTTTTTGTATAGACTGGATTGATCCAATCCATTACTCGTTGTAAACAGTACATGTAAGCCATTAGTTGTGGACATAATGGATAAATGATCGTGATCAATATTTTCTCCATTTAGAGATCTGATGTGTCCTACAATATGTGGCGAGAAAAGCACTACATTAACTCACTCATTTTATTTTCATGAGGGGTTTTTAGCATTAGGTTTGAAACTAAAATAATAAGTTACTTAATATTGATCACATTTCTCTTATTTTGAAGGTGACCATTTAAAATTACAATAGATTGTAACTGTTTTGACAAATATAAATCCCTATATTTGCTATAATCTTATACAACCTGTATCAAAGTGTAATTAATCTAATCCATCTGCAAATTGTTTGGAAAAACTACAATTTCCTGAAGCCGTTCAACGCACCTTCTAAATAAAATTGTGTGACTGAACAAACAAAAGCCCATTGATTTGGCTACCCTTCAAAGTTTTACTGATTACGGTGTCAAAAATGTGGGTGGTACTAAAGCAAAAGGCCATAGGGTCATTGAAATCAAAAGGTTGAGTATAATGTGCCCAAGAAGGTTTTAAGTATTGATGGACATTTTAGCCCGATGGTGATTCCTTGGGAGGAAGGAAGCAGGTGGTGCACGCTCCCAAACCAACGACCGCATCACTAAAGTCACGGTTGTGATCCGTTTGGGCCTGAGGCTTTGTTCCAGATGGGGACAGTGACAACATGCGACACAGACGTCATCCGACTGATGGTTGGAGTGTGGAATTTGAGACTATCCTCACCAGAACATGAATAATTAAATCAAATCAACTACACTTTCTTTTTTATGGATACCTCAAACTTGTTCTCAAACTTGTATTTTTGCACAGAGCGGTCCAACTTCAACAACTGACTGGTGTTGGCTTTAACCATAAACACAATCTGTCCCTAACTATACCATGACCACAACCTTTTAGCTGCCTAAACTTTACCACAGGGGTGACAGATCAGACAACACGTTTTAAAGCACATGGATTGTTTTGGTGAAGTCAGGAAAATGTGACTTTCTGGTGATATATAATATATGAACACTTAAATTCTGCCTTTCGTGGCAAAATGGTGTACACGTATTGTTTATTGTGTCACAAAATGCTAAATACTCTGCTGAGAATGTCACTCAGGTTTGCTTCCCTGCTGCAAGGGAAGCATCCAATAACTGTCTCACTGTGGTTTCCCAACCTCTGAGCTCTCTTTACGGTCACGTTCCAGCAGCTCAGAGGAATATGGGAACGGGCATCTGTATAAACAGCTTGCTAAGCAAACAGGCAGCAGTTCAACAGCTACTATTGTCAGACTGGTGAGACCAGAGGATAATGAAAAAATATGCAATAGTGCTGTACAAACACACACTAACAGCAGCATACACACACACACTCTGCATCCTATTTTTTCCACTCCCTTTCTTTAAAACACACACACCAGTGTGAGCAGATGCTAGCTGACAGGTTTGAACACATGCTGGTGAAAAGGTGGGTCAACACCCTCCAATCTTGTCTCCTCACCTTAACATCACTTGTCCGTGTGTGTGTGTGTGTGTGTGTGTGTGTGTGTGTGTGTGTGTGTGATTCTGACAATTAAAAATATAAACTGGTGGTAAGAGTGTGATAAACACAAACATGTACCGCATGCATCTCGGCTGTGTAGATGTGCGACTCACTCAGAGTTCCCCATCATCTCAGATAAACAGAATAGAAGGGAATATAAATAGACAGAATAGAATAAAACAAAAAATAAAGTCCCATATAATAGAAAAGAATAGATTAAGAAAAAATATGTAGAATAGAATAAAATGGGATAGAATAGGAAAACAGATGCGAGTATTATGGAATAAGACAAAATGAAATAGAATATTCTAAATAGAACAACAGAGTAGAATAACACAGCATATAATGGACTAGACTAACTTAGAACTGACAGATATAGCCATTAAAAAGAATAAATGGAAGGAAGACGATGAGGAAGAAAGGGTAAAGTTGTACATCATCTTTCTAGCAGATTATTGGCCCTCCGTAGGCCAGAGGCATCACTTCTCATCCTAATTACTCTTCAAGCACCGACTATCAGCTCATGTTCCGCCTTAATTTATCCCTCCAACCACTAAAACTGTCAGCTGAAAATTGAGCTTGATATTTAGCGTCCCAACGGTTTGTAAACGGTGTATCTGGGACACAATTTGCATTTTTCCTCATCCCCCTCTTAGATGTGGATCATTGATGACTCGTCCAGAAAGACTAATGGAAATGCATTCCAGGATATACATATTTCATAAGAAAGAAACCTTTCTTGCAATAGTAAATGTTGTGAATCAGTTGTTTTAATGCAGAGGCTGAATCTTTTATTATTTCACGGGAAATGCAAGTAACACCAAATTATAGAATCACCATGGTCTGTTTAAAGGCTCTATTATACGTGTCTAGTCATTCGTTTGTGCTGTACTGTTTTCAACTGTAATTTTAAAGATGGCCGACATTAGCTCACAGTAAACGGCAATGGCATTGAACAGTGCTAAACATTTTTTATTTTTCCAGTCAAAGATGAATCACACCGATTAAACTTTTTGCTGTGACATTTTAAAAGCTCGCCTCCAGTAAAAACCCATCCGACTCAAATATTCCATGCGTTTATTTTCTGTACTTCGTTCTCATTCAGCCGTGTTGCTGTTATCCTGCTGGATGTGGAAGTCTTCTCCAGACAGTTTGATTGCATTGAAAAGATGTATATTAACCACTCAAATACGTCTCTATTAAAAACCACTGGATGGCTCATGGTGGGTTTCTGTTCATACTTCCTATGTACACTAAAGGTATGTGTAGTTTTAATTGATATATCAACTGAAATAGACATTTTAACACAGTTGGCAGGTGGAAATTAAGAGCCGTCATTATACATATGATCCAAATGTGCAACATAATAGCAGCAGTAGCCTCCCGAGCAATATTAACATATGAATAATCTGAGTAAAACAGCAGTTTTAAATATGTATTTGAAGCAACTTTAGGAACTGCATTTTATCCTAAAAAGTTGTGTTATCATGTGTCTTAGTATGCAGCTTCTCCTGAATGGACTGTTTGACTATGATATCTATTGCTCCATTTTTTTGTGGACAAATTGCCATACCGGAAAATAGAAAAACTTCTCAAATAAAAGAGATTCAGATTTGATCCAAAGCAGTGATTTAGTAACCTGCAACTTGTCCTAAATATATTGCTGCCCGTCACACAATGCATCGGCTAGATTATATAAAACATGGATGTTTTTAAATACAAGTTGAAATGTAAGTGATATCACATCTTAGCTGCGGTTATTCACCTGAAGAAGCCTTTAACTGCGTGTAGTAGCCACGTGTTACACTCAGATCTCTGGCTGTGTAATGTGGGAATCAGCTAGTCAGTAGCACTAACTTCACTGATTCAGACTTTAATCACGTCTCTTTATCGCAACCTCTCTTCCCTTTTTCTCTTGCGCTTCTTTACAAAATTCCCTTTTTTCCCTTCCTTTTTCTTCTTGTATTGCATTTGCTTTGGCTCTCTAACCCCCCCTCTCTCCACCCTGCATCAGGAACTCATTTATCACAACCGTCAGTGGTTGCCGTCTTGCAATTCCAGATTTTCAAAGCCTACTATACCACTAGCCTCGAGACACAACCTGTATGTATACAAACATACGGGTTGTTGATATTATTGTTGCAAAGTTCTCTTTTAAATTAAATACATTTTCCATCTTTTTGTTTCCTTTTTATTGCGGTAAATGCCAATGCAGAAACAGGATTAAAACATACTCAGGTGGGTACTTTTTTTTTTATGACATCCTTTGACGCCACAATAAAATAATTCACTGTCAAAAGCGATGGTCGGTGAATGTCAGACACGCAGTCGTAATGCGGAAATCAATACACCGAGCTGCCTAACTCCTCGATCCTAACGTTAAACACTAGATTTAAGTGTACATTCCAAAAAAAAAAATCCAGACTTTCCCAAAAATATCCTCAGATCAACTCTGTTCAAAATGTCTTTCACAAAGATAGACTGACAAAAAGTACACACACACACACACACACACACACACACACACACACTCACGTTTGGAGAACTTGTCTTCCATCCTGTGGTTTTGCAACACTGCATTTGCTTTTACAAAAATGCCACAAGTGTATTTCTCCCCAGTTACTCTCCATCAGGGATTTGGATTAAACTTTCTCCAGGCACCAGTTTTAAGCTCTCAACTGTCACTCTCAGCTAACACTCAAGCACTCAGGCGACAGACAAAGGCTCAGAGTCCAACTGAAGCTACGAGTTCAAGGTGAAACACACCGACACGGCAACTTTTTGATGTTTTAGTTTGTATTGCTGAAGCACAAACGAGTTAGAGGTCAGGGTCAGACACAAACATAGGAACAGAATACCAGGTCCTATACTTCTGTGTGGCATTTTTAAACACTAATTTATCATTGCCAAATTAACATGAAAAGATGCCACAGATCCGGTGCGGAGGGGGTGGGTGTAGATTTTCCCTTCTGGTAGTTAAGCCGGAGATTTTCTGTGCCTGAGTCCAGAGCCGGCTCAGGTAGAGGCTTATGAACCGCTGCTGTTGTTCATTATCTCGGTTATTTCAACTCAGTTTGCTCCAGAACAACAACAGTGAGGCTCACTCCCTGTTTTGCGCTCTAAATCCAGCAGATCTGACCCGACAGCTCCAAATGGAAAATGCAGTGTCGCCATTGTGAAGGAACCTGGCAGCGCCAAGCTAAACACAACAGACGTCTTAAGAACACAAAAACCTCTCTAAATGTGTTATGTGCATGTTTTTTGTCCTTAAAAAAAGGACAGTGCGTAAGATTTAGTGGCCTCTAGCGATGAGGTTGCAGATTGCAACCAACTGAATACCCCTCCCGTTCCAAGACTGTGGTGACGAGCTGCTGAGTGCCAAACTTTGGTAACTCTGATCACCTCACTCAGAGGACATCCTTACCAGAATGACACACTACTTTAGTGTGAGAACTACAGTGTGAGAACTACAGTGTCCTTCAGGCAACGTTAAAACGTCTACGGCCCTCTCTAGAGCCAGTGTTTGGTTTGTCCCTTCCGGGCTCCCGTAGAACGGCGGCACAACATGGCAGACTCCGTAAAGAGGACACGCTCCATATGTAGATATGAAGGGCTCATTCTAAAACAATATCTAGTTTTAGGTATTTACACACAAATGTAAACTTCACACTGGGTCTTACACTTTGAAATGTACTCAAATTCTTAAAAACATCAGCAATCTCAGTTTTTATTCATTGTTCTAGTTTAAGTTTCATGAAACAACTGACTCAGAGTGAGAATAGACTTATCCCATTTAATATTGATTGGTTCATATATACTGTAGTATGCTGTATTAGTTTTTCCTGTTTTTTAAGTTTGTTGAATACAGCCTTATAGAAACCCACTGTGAAATTTCAGAGCATCCTGGTGCAAGGGCGCCATGGTTAAAAGCATGTTGGAAAACGCTGCCTCGTCTGCATAACAGCTCTTTGAAGCTGAAGTGTGCTCGTGGGGATGCAAAGTCTCTCCCTTGATCCTGCAGCACCAACAACAACAACTTTACCTTTTCAAAAGGAAAACCTTGGACTCACATTTCTCATCATTATAGCTACCAAAGATGTGTTCCCTGTATTTGGTTAAAAAGTAAAGAGTGTGACTATGAACGGGTCACAGAGGCCAAACATATTCCAGACTCAAACTGTGAACTCTCAGCAGCGCCACGAAATCGCAAACTTCACCAATTTCATCAATAAGACAAAAGTAAAAAGGACAAAGAAAAAGGCGCTGGGATTTTGCTCTTACCTTTCTGTAGACGATCATGTTGGGGGAGTCGTCGTCTGGGTCCACGATGCTCATGGACCTCATGGAGCGTAGAGGTCGGGTCAGGGATCTGCGGACGCTCTCCTTCGGTTCCTCAGACCCTTCATCGGTCTCGGTCGCCTCCACAGTGCTCTGCCGCTCCTCTTCCTCTTCCTCCGGCTGATGCTGCTGCTGCGCCTCAGCCATCACTACAGTCTCCCTTTCAGTCTTCTTCTCCTGCGTAGAGTTATCCTCTCTTCTTTATCTGTGTCAGTCTTTCTATTCCTCCTTCTTTATGTCTTTCAGGCTGTCTTCAGTGTCTAGAAGCTGCTGCTGCAGCGAGAGCGAGAGAGAGAAAGAGAGAGAGAGAGAGATGAATTACAACTCACTACTGGTCTGCCATCCCTCCAGTCTTTTTTTCCCTGTCTTCTGTCAGCAGGCACAAGATGGATAATATGAGGGCATCATATATTCTCCTAGTTTTCTGTGTTATCTCTTCTCTGATATTCCTCCTGCTTCGCTGTCACATGAGATTGAAGTAACAGGAGGATAGGAGACATCATGTGGAACTTATGCACTGTTTTGTCCCTGCGGCTTCTTCCTTCATCCTAATAATCTATGAGGGGAACATTACATGCTTCTTTGCCATTATAGATAGTGACTTATAAACAACTGCCTTTCAACTCAACTTTTACAATAAACTTATACTTAAATGATAAATAATGCAATACATGATACAATTGAAAAAGGGGAAATCTCAAGATACATGGATCCTACAGAAAGTATAGAAGCTAAACTGTAGATATACACTTCTGATTAAAAATGTCTATCTCACTTCATTATAACTTTCCAGAATAACCATTAACAGAAACACCAGTACAACAAGATATGGCCCCATGCTGCGCGCGCGCGCGCGCACACACACACACACACACACACACACACACACACACACACACACACACACACAAATCGGCTCTTTTCTAATAGACTGAAGGCTGTCAAAATATTGACACCTGAGGACAGATGAGCGGAGACAAAATGAGAAAAACAGCAGCGGAGAAAAAAGATGAAATTCAGGACAGAAAAGGGCCGAATGCAGGAAGAAGAGAGTAGCATAAAACGGAGAACACAGGAGTTGGTGAGAGAAAAAGATGAGGTTCCAAACTGTTCCTCCTCCTGACTGGACCGTACATCTCCATATCCCTCTCTCTTTAGCCCATCCTAAAACTGCTTTTCACTTCCTCATCAGAGCACATTCATCTCCAGCCAGCTGGTTTCCCTACTGGCTTTATATAACCCCATTTATGTGCAAAATAAGCTTGTAATTTGCCAAATTTCCTTACTTGATTTAAACCAAATGGACAAACACCCAAAAAGCAAGTCTTACTTTAATGCTGTTAACTTTCTTTGTGCAGACAAATGATAACAAAACAAGTATTCCAGTTTTCTGGTAACCTGCTTTATCTCAAGAAACACTATTTAAAGAAGTTGGTTAAATGTATCAAATGCTTTATGATTAAATTGCTCCTCTACACAGCCTGCTCTCTTGTTTCCGCGCACATTGAAGTAAAGCACTTTTGAGAAGAGAAGATCAACACACTCACAATGAAAAGCAGCGGTGCAGGAAATGTAGAGGACATAAAGCTCTGCATGCTCCACTGGACCTTCATCAGCAAATGTTTGACAAAGGGAATCCCAGAGCACTTAATGATATCAAATAGACCACACCTGTGCATTGCCGTACAGGTGCTCATGGGAAATGCAGTTCACGGTTGCAGTTCTCAAGTCCAAATCCACAGGTAATTCCAGAAATAGAACAAAAGTAAAGAAGAAATAATAAGAAATAATAAAATACAGCAGAAACAATCTGGAAAGTCACCATGAAGGGAAGTGTATCCCTCAAATATAAAAGGAAATTATGTGTATATTGTATTGCTTTCAAAATCTTTGACAAAGTCTTTTTCTGCAATTAACCTGGCGGGGAACCAAAGAACAAATATAAAGCCACAGGCAGCAGTCAGTTAGCTTAGCTTAGCACAAAGACTAGCGACAAAGGGAAACAGTAAAGCAGCACCTGGCCTACAATTAGTCTGGAAAAGCCAGAACCTTTCTTTTTTTGCTATTAATTAGTGAGCTTTAGAGCTAGCTGTTTCCCCCTGCTGCCAGTCTTTATGCAACACCTAATTTAAAGACATGAAAGTGGTATTAATCCTCTCGTAACGTAATTAATCCTCTCGTAACTCTTGGAAAGGAAGCAAAAAAGGCACGAGAGGGGGAATCAGCTATGGCTCAGTCCAAAGTTCATCAGACTGCCTGAAGCTCACGAATTAACAGGTTGTATCGAGTTCATTTAATCTGAAAACAAACAATAATGCAATGACAACAATGAATGAATTTTGATGAAGTTACACGTTTGCCAGCTAATTCGAAGAGACAACGTGAATACTTACATTTCTCAAAAACATACACCTTTTCACAATTATTCTACATGACAATGTGTTATTAATAGAGTTTGCAGCAGTTGCACATGACATCATCAGTATTGACCTTTTTGAATTCTGCAAACATAAAATGTGCTCCAGTTTTCAAAACTGACTTCTAATGCTGACTGTGAACTCTAAGTAGAGCATTGGTCATTTCAGTGTGAATACAGATTGTGAGTGAGTGAGTGAGAGTCTTTGCTATTGGCACTGGCATTTAGATCGATACTCTCATCAGCCAGCTGTTAGAGAAGGTGCACACAGAGTGCGCATGTTTGAGCCTCAGAGGGCCGTTCTGAGCACAGGACCACGCGGCGTGTGTTTGGAGACCCAAATTTGAGTAGAATTTAATGCATTTCTGAATCAATAGCTTTCAACATGCTTCTTCATTATTGCTGCACCATCTGCTTAACAGGGATTCCAACTCAGAGTGAAAATAAATGCCTGGTTTGTTTCCCAGTAACGCTCAAGTTCACCGCCCCCCATTGCTCCATCCAGCTCCTGGATCACATGTAGCCCACACGCTGGCATGGGATCAATACCCCTAACATTCCCCCCGACACTTGATTTAGCATTTAAATGAAATGTTCAGGTTGAATAGGCCCGTCTGATCAGCCTAAATCACACAGTGACATGGCGATTCTGAGGGGCCTCTTCCTTCTGTTTGCGATGCTGTAGTTGCCCTGACTGCTTTAAAGAAAGGTGTGGTCGCCTTGACAGAAACACACACACACACACACACACACACACACACACACACACACACACACACACACACACACACACACACACACACACACATCTGATGTAATATATAATCGGTCTTTCTCAAAATAGCTGAACGTGAGGATACATAAAGATCCCAGATGTTTACTGACTTGGGATGGTGAATAGGACACACAATGAAACGGGTTTTAACAGTCTGTTGTATGGAAAATGTATGGAAAAAAAGGAAATTAAGTAAGTCTGGGTTTTAATTGATTGTTAAGACATTTTTCTATGACTCTCTTCATGCCAACTGAGTATTAACTTTTGGACAAAATTGACATTTTTAGATGTAATTTACTGTCTGCCAAATACTGATGGGACTCTAACTTAATTTTAATCTTCACATCAAGGGCCTAAACTATACTGTATATGCTGTTTCTGCATTTTCAATCAGTGTGTCAAGTATTGTGACAATTTTGTATCTGTAATTATGATTAAACACGTATAGCAATGACACCAGATCAATCACAGGTTCACTGGTTGCTAAGAGTAAAACATGTTGTTATACTTCACATTTGCTGTGTATTTTTATTCTTTTGTAATGCAAGGGCAACTAGCACACACGTTTTGGCTGATGCCCTCATCATTGTGCAACTCGGTGTTTTACTCCTCTGCTTTACAAAAGAATAAAGACACAGCTAGAGGGAACTTAAAGTATGTTATTTTTGCTCTGCGAGCCAACCAGTGTATTGATATGGACACCGCTGGTAAACGAGAGAGAGAACACAGTGATCCTTCACGATACTGCACTGATTTGTTTCCCCAAATAATCAAATTTTCCACAGATTTCAGGCAATCAAGCCTGTAGTCCTGGAGCTTCTTTCTCCTCGTCACATGCTGTGCTGACAGGAAGTAGAAGCAGAGCGAGACTTCTCGCTGTTTCCCTGTGGACCCTCCACAACGCAACACTACGCTGCCGGCGAGGCTGGATGAGGAAGTCTGGATGTTTTACGCTGAGGGGGCGGTCGTAAAATGAAGGAACCCATCAATCCAGCAGGCGGTCATCTTTTATGCACGAGGATCAATTATAAAATGTTCTGTTTGCGAGAAGAAGAAAAAGAAGCAATAACAAAAACAATCCAAAACTGTGATGTGTGACACCAAAGTGTATCCATTGATTGCCATCTTGTCTGATTAATCAAAATATGTCGTTTGATGATGTCAAATTGATTCTAATATTCACAAAATCCAATCAAGGCTTCTCACAGATCCATTCACTGTACCGTGCTGGACAAACCAGACTCACTGCACACTGCAAAGAGGTACAAGAGACAGTAATAAAAGACAAAATACAAAGTATGATTGATCAATAATTCCTGGAGTTATCACACTACCACACCAAAAGTGTGTCCAGTACTGTGTTGGTGTTGTGTATACTGTGATTGTTGAACATCTCAGTCCAAAGCCATCTTCTGGTTTCACTCTCTCCACCAGAGTTTGGAAGCCGTCTGCAGGGATTTGGTCCCCTTTGAGCCAAAGAGCATTAGGTCCAACGATGACGTCGGGCAATAAGACCCGGTTCACATTCTGAATTACAGTCCATTGGAAAGGATGAAGCTTTTTCACGGCAAACTGGGATTTCTTCATGGATGTTGCTTCGAGCATGTTTTTTTTTTTCAATTAGATTTTCTCTTCCTATACGTTATTCATCAAAAACACCAACAGCGAATTCCTTGGCTGTGAAAACCGACTTGGCAATAAACTAAATCCAACATAGCTACACTAAATATCATTGCAACTAAAAACCCAAACATTGATGGACATACACAGACTCAAATCAGCCAAGTCGGCAGGGGTGTCCCCGTACTCGTGACCATAAAGTTTAAGCCAATCAGAACTGACAGAGCAAGGAATGACAGACATCTATCAAACGCAACCAGGCCACATGTTACTATCCGATCTAATCAGCCTCGCGGAACATTCATAATGACTTCAGGGCATGAAGCTCAAATCTCCACCACCATGATAGAAGTTTGGAGAGTTTGATGGATGGTGTAAGAACATAGACATAGATCTCTCTATCTCCAACAGCTGTCTGTGGTCTCTCCATCCTCACAGGACGGATCCCCAGACACAGAGCCAGCAGGCTGCTGCCTAATATCTCTCTCTCTCTCTCTCAATGCACGTTTTCACCAAACACCCACATGCATATATAGCATAGCATAGCACTGACACACACACACACACACACACACACACACACACACACACACACACACACACAAATTGATTTCAAACGCAGTGCCCCTCGAGTGTCACTTAACTAACCAGCCAATTGCGCGCTCATTTGAATCACAGGTGGAATTAACACCATCTCTCTGGCGCGCGCACACATGCACATCTCCGACGTGTACAGTACTGTCTGTCACTCCAACCGGCTGCTCACTCTGAGGTTAACGTCGCAGCACTGACAGCGTTACAGTAACATCAAGTGGCGCGTGAAAGCGCCGAGCGCAACAGTCTTCTTTTAGTCTTCATTCTTTTATTCTTAAGGCTATACCCTCTCTGTCTTCATTTCTTCAACACCTCCCTCCCTCTCTTTCCTTCTATCATCCCCTCATCTCATCTTTACACCTTCCATCCTTCTTGCTTACCTCAGCGCTGCGCTTCTCTCTCGCGTGGAGCTCCGAAGCCAAAAAAGCGGCTTCACCGACCCACCAGAGCGCTGCACACTGGAGAGAGAGAGAGAGAGAGAGAGAGAGAGAGAGAGGAGAGAGAGAGAGAGAGAGAGAGAGGGAGAGGTAGAGAGAGAGAGGAAGGGGAGAGGGAGAGAGAGAGAGAGAGAGACGGTAGGAAGCAGCCGCTTCTCTAATATGCAGACGTTCCTGTGTGTGTGTGTGTGTGTGTGTGTGTGTGTGTGTGTGTGTGTGTGTGTGTGTGTGTGTTGGCGCTTGCATTACTAACATTGTGAGGACTAAACCAAACTGGAAGTTCACACAGTCACAACATGGGGAGAGAGAGAGAGAGAGAGAGAGAGAGAGAGAGGAGAGATACATTTGGTGCTTCTGCTGCTGTCCATGGTGCTGATCAAATTACACACAGAGTGAGAATGGCTTCATCCTCTGCTCAGGTAGACATTACTCCACTATATATCTTCACATAGCAAACAGTTGTTTGCTGCTATGTTAAGGCTATGAATGTCGTACAGAGAACCTTTAAGTATTTTGTTTTAACATTTTAATATTGTATACAACTATATACTGTATGTACCTTTAGACATGCACCTATGTGACACTAAAGCAGACATGTTGACTTACTTCATAATTGTTGGTCAAGCACTACTTTTTTTTTTGCTTGCAAGGATCATAGTGTATTCTAATTAGTTGTAATACATTATAATGTCAAATGTCTCAAAGTGGCTGCTATCTGGCTCTATCCCATATGAATGTATCTAATTAATGGGATCAACTCCAAAGTCTTTCCCACGTGAAGCTTTTCCCTTCTCATGATCTTGTTGTCGTCTTTCCCGATTGAAACTATCAAATGAGGAGAATTAAGTCCTGCAAAAGAAGGCTGTGAACTCTCTAACACTTTCTCAGCACAACGTTTATTTATTACTACCTTGTTTAAAAGCTGTATAATGAAACATGAATGTGCTCACAAGGTAATTGCCTCAGGATGAAAGAAGTCGTTTTCTCAAGATAACAAGTTCATTATTGAATTAGCTCAAGAAAAAGAGAGGTGGTTTGGCTGAGATAAGAACAAAAATGAACCTGGTATCACAAGACAACTTGAGATCATGGTTATAATATTCTGAAATAATATGATTCTGTACTTTAGCGGTAATGTATCTCAAATGAATAGAGAAAAGCACTTAAAATAGTTGAGACAAATGCACTCACAAGCTTTATAATATGAAGGGGAAATGCTCTGGACTCTTCAAACAAAGCCAATAAACTCCACTTCTTTTTCTTAAAACCTTTCCCCATGTTCACCTCTTCCCCTCTTTTCTCCCTCAGTGTAATCTCCTAATTTCTCATCTTGAACCGAAGCAGGTCGAACAACTCTACACAACCAGGGAGCCCGGCAGATAAACTCTGAGCTGATAATGTCTTTTGGCCAAGCGCAGACACATCAAAGCATCTGATGCAACGATGGACTGTGGGAGGAAACGGGCTGCTTGCTGTAGTCAGGAGGGGTTACAGTCTCACTGTGTGTGTGTGTGTGTGTGTGTGTGTGCGTGTGTGTGTGTGTGTACATCTCAAGCACATCTCACATTAAAGCATGTCAACACACAGCATGTTTACAGTGATTGGGGCAGCATATTCTCACTGCTGGTGCTGGAGACTAAAAATATTTGGTGCCCTAATTCAACAGAACATTACTGGGACAGAGAGAGGAAAGTGACAGCGCTCTTCAAAGGCCAGTTGTGTCTTTCTTTCTTTGCTTTCTCACTTTCATCTGACGTTTAGTGTGCAAATGGGGAAAAATGGACGTCAATATGCTCACAAATCAATACATGCACTTACCAACTAACTGTCCTCAAAAACAATGTTGATGCTAATGGACCACTCTGGTTTGACAGATTTACATTCTCACACACACACCATGCCTACTACTAGCCTCCACTCTGAACTGACTGAATTATTGAGCAACAGTAAACAGGAAGAGAAGATCCCACTGGGAAGTGTGTGTGTGTGTGTGTGTGTGTGTGTGTGTGTGTGGGGGGGGGGGGGGGGTTGGGTGGGAGTTGCCCCACATTTGGTGCTCCTTTATAGCTACATGCAGTAACACACATTCACCCATGTTTGCCTGCGTGAATATGTTTGTTAGCACCATGGATGGATTACTCTGTCTTGGGTTGTGAAACCACCACGAAGAGACAGAATAAAATGACAAAAGAGACGGAAAACAAAAAAAGCCTCATAAACACTCAAAAACGAGCAAAACGAAACAGATTACCACCACAAAGAGATGCAAAACTACTACAGAGATGTGCAATAATCAAATCGAGATTAAATATTCTACAAAAAGACCATGAAGAGATGCAAAATGGGCGTGGTCTGTGCCCAGGGGTTACATAATCTCATAATCCGACCATGGTTAGCACTGTTTCAGAGCAAGAGCTGTATAAAATATAACCGTATAAGAAGTACAAGACTATTAAACAGTACATATTCACTTTTACAGAATTTAAAACTATTTAAAGAAGGTAGCGTAACATCAGTAAAAATATAAACTGGGTGAGCCCGATAACATTGACATAAAAAACTAATATTCTGAATGAATCCTCCCATTTTCTGCTGCTAATGTATACCTGGGTGGTGATGGTACCGTAACAGGGCAAGGAAACGCTCCGACTTCTCCACGGCTTCTTCCTGCAGCTCCTGCTGGGGGACCCCGAGGCCAGATGGGATATATAATCCCTCAGTGTGCTCCGGGTCTGCCCAAAGGAAATCCTTCCAGTTGGATGTGCTTTCACGTGCCTCCAGGAGGCATCCCAAGCAGGCATCTTATCTGGCTGCATGCGATGCAAAGGAGCAGCACTGCTGGTCCAGAAACTCATTTCAGAAGCGTTCGTCTGTGACTGGGTGGGTACAACCCAAAACTCATGAACTCTAAAGGATAGTGCAGGAGGGAACGGTGGTTTTCTACCAATTTAAAAACATTTTTATGTCAATTTTATCCAATTAAAAGCAAACTGCACACCTACAGAAAGCTTGTGGAATGATTCCTGAATCGCCTTTGGGAATCACTTTTTCATGAAGGCAGTCTTTGTTAATGAGCTAGTTTGAGCTTCACACGATGCTTCATGTCTTATAAACAACTGCTATCAGAAGTAAACATAGCAGAGATGTCACATATGTGTCTGTGTCTCTGGGACAGTCTGCTACTCACAGCCTTCACAGCCTGACAGCTACTGTATATCCAGTAAGTCACAAAGGGACTGTTCGGCATCTGGATTGACAGCAGGCAACACAGCTCTGCCTCTGAAGAACACAACACCTCTACTTTCTCTGACTCTCTTCTTGAGTGCGTGATAGGAGCCGAGAGCCGCACAGAGACATGGGGGCGGTTGTGTGGGCTGCTGGAGAGTGTGGTGTAGAAGCGTAAAGGGTCCGCGCACACGGCACAAGAGGAAGAAAAAGCGACGACCACATGCTGCCGGTAATCAGAGATGTTTCATTCCCTCCAAGTCACATGGCAGCAGGAAGAAAATGAAGATGAAGCCATGTTAGAATAGAAGTTGACAATCTTCTAACTGTATAAAGTGAAATGTCTGATATTAATTTGTCAAGTGAGGGTTTACAATAATGTCACTGTGTGCAGAGCTTTTACAGCATATTTCTAATTGTTCTGGATACTGAAGGCTGTTCGTGCATTCTGTGTGTTGCTTTCAGCCCATTTATCTCGGCGCTTCCAGGTCAGAAAGGTCACTAAACTAGACTCCGAAGCAGTAAATATTCAAAACACAGAAACAGCAGCTTTGCTAAACTACTTGTACACTACACTAACCGCCCTGCACCAAACGGCAGACAGACCGATTGTAACTATCTGGTGAACATAGTGGTGAAATTTAGCAGCTAAATATATTTCTTTCAGGAGTTGGTGGAGACCAAAAGCAGAGCTAAAAGTAGAGTGAATGTTGGACTAACGTTTGCCAGATGGCCATACACAACTCCAAATTAACTACAATGTTTAAAGGTAACTCTTTTCAATCAAACAGAGAACGAAACATAAAAGCAGGCAGATCATGTGCATATTATTACGTGTATATCATCTGAATCTGCGTTAAAAACGCGTTAACGCAGCAAACTATTAACAGCGTTAATTATTTGACCATGCGTTAACTCGTTTTTTTTTGGTTTGCATTGGGAGGGGCTTCATGCTGCCCACACAGGTGCTGCACTTTAAATCTCTCCCAGACGGCGTAGTTCAGACCTGGGCATCTTACGGCTCTCCCAGTCCGGCCCGCGTGAGGTCGATCAAAAAAGAAAAAGAAATAAATATAATACAACGGCACTGCTTTTATTTTGAAGGCGGTTTAGGTATGCGCGCTTCCGCAGCCTCAGCGACCGGCTTGTTGCCATCAGACTGACTGGAAAGCACCATTACTACTGCACAGACTGTTTATGTTGTTCCCTGATAAAAGACAAATGTTTCTTCTTCAGCATGATATTAAGCTGTTTTACATTAGAATAAAATAGTCTATAACATCTGAAAATAAATACAATATTTAATTGAATGTCATATAGAAGCATTAAAAAAATAAAAAAAAATTTTTTTCTTCCCTAGCATATATTTTTTATTTATATACTGTTGTTAACTTGCTGTTGCTCCAGAGTGCCTGCTATATTGTTCTGATAACATTACTTTAAAATAAAAGCAATACACTAGTTTTTACTTCATTATTGAATTTGGCGCATAATAATTAATCGCGATTATTCTCAGAAAAATAATGCGATTAATCAGTTAATTTTTTTCCCAGCCCTAGTTTAATTGTATTGTGTTGTCAGGAGGCACAGGCGTTAAAGTAGCTTTAGAAAATTATTTGATCTGGTATTAGAAATGATGCCGTTCACAGCTAAAAACTACAGATATTGCCACATTGTTTTGTCATATTGGGGCTTCATTGTGGTTATGAATACACGTCATTGGTTTATCACTTTAAACTTTAAATCTGGCAGGAACACATTGACTTAAAGAACCTAAAAATATTCCTGTCTCCAGTTTACAGAAGATCCCAAACATGTAAACATCACATTTACTTTTACTTTGGCTGAATCCTGGAGGTACGTGATTAATGGCCTCATTTTAAACTCTCCCTGATCAGACGTCCATTCAGGCATCACGCACTCTCTGCAGCGAATCCTTGAAAGGAACCCCAGGTGATTCAGCCCACACATTTTCCACCTGTACCAAAAGATGACTAATCGGCGGCCGCCTCCGCATTAAACCGATCCTCCTCTGCACCGAGCCTGCAGTCCTGAACAATCGCTGCAGGTGGACAGACGGAAACCAGCACGGGTCAATCCACAGCAGCACAGCACCCCAACACGTCTGAGCAGAGTTCAGACTTTCATACGTTCATCCTAGTTTTGTGCACACATTAGTCAGATGGTTATTGTTATGCACAGTCAGATACATTTGCTAAAAGACGGAAAAGCATCATTTTATTTGGTGGGTGAAAGCATTTAGTCATGGGATTTATGTGTGCAGGGATGTACAGATACTCAGAGGTGAAGCAGCTTTTCTTTATAAAGGCTTAAAAGCTCTGCCGGCAATCTCTGGACAGGATATTATCGATGTGATGATAATAAGCATGGTGACGTTAGATGGATCTGTTGACATGCAAACTCTTCTACGATAGGACGTCTGTGTTGTTGCACGTTATGCATCAAAAGTTCATTCTAACTACTCGCAGAGGTGAGAGCTAAATGAGAACATAACACCGACTGAGCCGGCCAACAGATCCATCTCTATGACAACTGCAGAAACGCCATCTGATCAAGACCGTGTCATAAGAATAAAAAGCAAATAAATGGACATTGCAGCTGGCGTCTTGCTCCCAGGAAGGTATCACACTTAACAGGTGCTTTCTTAATACTTACTCTAAATAAAGGTTACACACAACCTTATTTCTATTTGATCAGAGCTCCTGACATCACACTCACAGCCTGGAGGGCTTCAGTCAGACTGCAATGCATCGTTGCCTGGAATCAATTCAGGCTGACGTTTAGTTCCAGTGTCGTGTAACAACACTGCTCCTTCAATAAGGTTTAGATGTAGAAGGCTCTTCTGTCATCTCTATGAAAGAAAAAGAAAAAACAATGCTGCGTTTTGTTACATTCACCTTTCAGCAGTAGCCGTCTACTGTGTGATGAGTGGAGGAAGAAGAAGAACACACAGGCGAGGAGAGTCCCTGCTCCGGCTGTGAGAGCAGTTAAAGTGCAATCAGGTGAATCAGTGGGATACGGGAACAAGAGCAGCCCGAGGCACTCGGTCCGAGTCCCAGACCTCTCCTCCCTCTCTTCCTCTCCTCTCTCTCCTCCCTCTCTTCTGGAGGAAATCAGACAGAAGCTCTGCAGGAGAAAGTGAATCCATGTCCACTGTTACGTGTATTTGAGGAAAACCTGACGACACATGACTCTGCCTGTCACATGAAATCATTGGAAGTTCAATTAAAATGTCTTTTATAAATCGAGTAATTTATTGAAACTTTTGACAACATTTTAAAAACAGTATCATGCAAATAAAATAATTGATTTGTTTGCATAATGTTTGGCTTTCATTACAATTTATTGATCTCAATTGGGGTTTATTTTTAGAAGTGGAAAATATTTTTTTAATTCAAAACATTTATTAATTTTAAATGTATATATATATATATATATATTTTTTTTTAAAGATAATGAATTTACATATTGAAACTGTATTTACACATTTAGATATACACGTGTATAAACACACACCAATACATATTTGTATCTACATAATAGCTATTTTTATTATAGTGCAATTCATTCCAGCACATCACTATATATTTGAGTTCTAAACCATTAAATCTATCACTATTAGGGCTGCGTATCGCCACTGTTCTTCCAATTCAATACCGATTAAAAACCAAATTTGGTTTGATATTAAAGAGATTCTCAGAGAACTAATGCTGATATCATTTATAAGCCTTATCTTTGCCATCTCATAAAGCAACCATCTAACATGGTGCATTAATACAAATCGTAATGTTTAACTTAATAGTATTAACTAGTATAGTTAGTATTAACTTAATAGTATTGTCAATGGTAATGACCTTTGATTTTACAAATCGATATATATGATCACCCAAATGCAGATCAATTTGAATAGTTTCTTTTGTTTTTGTTCAACCCAGCCCTATTCACCATCTCACTTTACTCAATAACATGGAGATAAATTAACTATTGGTGAAATCTGTTTTTTAGAAAAATATACCAATGCACATAGAATACATTTATGAACACGTACGCAGGGTATTTCATGGTTTATAGCTTTCTCTTGTCAATGTATGATACCATTATTATTTCCTCAGTAACAAGAGATCAAGTAAAAGCAATATCGTGCAGAAACCAACAAGTCAACAGCGGCACCAATTGATACGGCATTTATTTATTTCAGAAACTTTAATACTGTGATCACTGCAAATGTCTTTTTCATACCTTTACATTTTACAAAGACAATGGATCCGGGATGTAAACAGTATTTTCAACTCTGCAAGACGAATGGTCCTCTTGAAATATAGTGTCGCTTTATCTCCAGTCAGAGCGGATCCCTTTACCGTTTAGTTTATTCTTCCAACGGGAGGAAACAAAGCGGATCACGACACGGCGATGGACGCCGTGACTGAGCTTTTGTGAAACCTTCCTCTCTGCTGTGATCACGAACCTCTCAAGTTGCGCGCCACTGAAAACCAGCATCTCCAGAACAAACAAGCACCTTCCTCGGGTTGTCAGGAACGGCATTGGCAGGAAAACTACAGCGTGACATCAAGACACGATAGCACAGGAATGGACCAGTTCACCCTTTCTTATCCAAAACCAGTCGACACAAGCATTTTTATAAAACATTGTGCAAAGGTTCTTAAAAATAAAAGATATTACAAAATGGAACATTAGAACATTCACATTTCCCGTATGCCTCTGAAAAGCACCAAAAACAAACAAAACTATACGCACTGTAGAATAACTCAACATTCACACTGAAATAACTGGTGTGTGTGTGTGTGTGTGTGTGTGTGTGTGTGTGTGTGTGTGTGAGAATAAGGTAGACAGCTGTATCTAACATCCAACGTCACTTTTAAAGATGCGAGCAAAACATCTGCACTGCACAGTTTGTCATTTGGCCATATACTTCATTTGGAATACAAAAAACTAGAGCACTTTCCATGTACAATAAAATACGAAACATTACCTATTAGTAATTATTTAAGCATCCACATTCTGGTGAGGAAACCAGTGCTCAAAACAATTTACAGTCAAAACCTGGATTTGGGCAAATTCCTGCTTATTAACTCTATATTTACTGTATATTTTTGAGGATTTCACATTATTGGATGACTACTAGACTGCTTTTCACAACTGGCCAACTTAGTAATACAACCAACTCATATCATCAAGCCAAACATTTAAGCACTTGACCGTTTACTGGTGGCGTTATATAATCCAAAGAGATTCTTAAAACAGAACCGTTTACATCTTTTTGTTAGGCGTTCACTCATCTCCCTGCAAAGCTGCAGAGCTGAATGTCAGTTATAGTAAACATCATACCTTTAGCCTAGTTTATATTCTCCTTACATTCAGACCGGGGGCCGTTTTGTGCTTTATGCTGCAGGGCTTTAATTGCATCAATTCAAGATGCAAATTTACTTTAACGGAGCGTTTTTTTCATCGAAGAGGGAGGGACTTAAGGCTGACACCAGGCGTGTGGACAACAGTTTCAACGTTCATGCTCAAGTTAGCGACCTGAAATAACCCCGACACAGACACCTGGCTGAGGACATAGATCTGTGGCTCCTGCTTGGGTTGTAAGTAGCTTTGTGATTTGGGGGAACATTTCTTGCAATACCCTCTTATTACAGGGGCCATCTGCACTGAAAGACATACTGCATGCAACTGAATGCAAAGGCACACACGACGACGCGTTTCCATTCACACACACACACACACACACACACACACACACACACACCCCCCCCTCTCTCGTGTCTAGAGGCCGGCCAGCCTGGTTGTGTTCAGTCAACATATTCATACGAACAAGACAAAAGGCTGACGCCTCTCCATACAAACACGTATGAGGTCTACAACTGTGAGTATGAGGCTATTTAAAACAAATGTGTGTGTGTGTGTGTGTGCGCAAGGTAAGTATGTGTGTGTGTGTGTGTGTGTGTGTGTGTGTGTGTGTGTGTTACCAGGTGTGTTTATTTTTCAGGATGAAGAAGAAGAGCCTTTCCCTTTCATCTGTTCCCCAGGTGCTGTTTCAAAGGCACGTCCCTGCTCTGCCTGGGAGTAAATGACCAAAATAAGTGACTGTAGGCACGGCTGAATAGACTGATGAAGATTCACACGATGACAACACACACTGCCAGAGAAAGGTACTGTGGCGCCTTCCTAAACTAACCATGCAAGTCATCTTTACTTTCTCTAAAGATCCTCACTGTCCCAACACGTACTGAACCTGAGGAAAACTATACATGTTAAAATGTCAAACACACCCACATACATATCACACACACACACACACACACACACACACACACACACACACACACACACACACACACACACACACACACACACAGGGTCTGTTTCCTTTATCAAAAATCCCCCTTTGATTGTCTCTCAAAACTGGCTTCTGGTTTTTCTTGCTGTTCTGTGTCCGTGTGGCCTCCCGGTCGATGTCTGACTGATTGTTGAAGAGGCGTGGGAAATGTACAGAGTGACTGGCAGCACATATAATAATCATGACATTTCCACTGGTCATCACTAGAGGGCACTGTAAGCAACACAACAGCAGGCTTGGGCACTACAAAATACAACATAATACAGAATTAAAAGCATATAGTACGGCTTTAGCCAGAATTAAGAAAGAAAGCCATTTAAATAATATCGCAAGTGACCATTTTCTTGAGAAACACTGATGTCAGCTGTACTGTACGAATAGAACAACTTATTTATTGGAATTATAATACAAGGAAATAAATTAACCTGGGGGAAAAACAACGTCCCTTATAACTTTTCCCTCCCAAAAATGTCTCTGTCATTGCTTGTCAGCTGGCTCTCTGTATTCCAGACAGTGGGATGGCGAGTGGAGTCCTCTCTTTCCTTTTTCCTCAAAGCGCGACGTTCACTGCTTTAATGGAAGATAGAGACCGGTGTCTTTTAGGCGCAACCTTTAAAACATCGTTTCCCACATGAAACATCTTCCCGAGAGCAAACTCTCCCTCTTTTTTTGAGAGAGACAGGAGTCCTGACTTCTTCCTATTGCTTTTTAAGACACATACAATTGGAATGGACCAAAGCACTCTGGATATCAGTCATGTTTAATGGCACCACTTGCCGATGGCTTATAAATATACTCCTCTGCCAGGTGTTGGCTTGTGCTGTAGAGACAAACAGGATGCTGTAATCCAGATACGAGTGACGCAGAGGAGAAGAAAAGAAAAACACTGTACAAATCCATGTTTCCCTCCTGTTCAGACGCATGTCAACCTGCTTCAGTGGTCAGAAGCTTCGAGGACAGGAAACACGAAAATTCTTGACACTCCATTCGCAGGTGAAGGAAATGAAAACATCTCCGGTGTCCCAGTGGCCTCGAGGCTTCAGATCCATTGCACTCGTTTGTGTTACGGCGAACTCCGAGTGGCTGTGCTGGCAGATTCGTCGCATACCTGTCAGACGTTGCGCGGCATTTCAGAGACGGTCTTCTCTTGAGTCACGTGGGCTGTCTGCTACCCTCTGCTGTGGCGGGCTTGGTTTGGCACAAAAGACTTGAGTCACCTTTCTGAGAAGCTGGGCAAAACTAGGGGAAAGTAATTGAAAAAGGGAACAGGGGGAAAAGACCGGATATGGACTGTAGGTTGTCCCTAAAGAGAAGCACATCCATGGCAGGGGGAGTCTGGTGATATTGTGCAAAGCGGACTCCTTCAGAAAGAGAATGAAGTGGAGGCGCTTCCTCTTTGTTGGACATTTTGCAAAAAACAATTTTGGCACAGCGAGATGAGCGAAAGATAAATTCAGCAATGGTCTCATGGGGATATTGGAGAGTAGAGGTCAGTCATTCATAATCTGATAAACACCCATTTCTCTTGAGTCTCATCCTGAGAAGGTAAACACAGGATAATATTACGCCGACGTTCGAACCCAATGGAAGGTGGTCGGAGGGTTTGGCAGCTTCAGGCTGATTGGGTCCAACAAGTCTCCACTTTTCTTGTGCTCAATTTCTTCCCCCTCTGCCTCTCCGGCCAGACTGTGTGTGCTGATGTATGCATGTGTGTGTGTGTGTGTGTGTGTGTGTGTGTGTGTGTGTGTGTGTGTGTGTGTGTGTGTGTGTGTGTGCGTGCGTGGAAATGTGCAGGTGGGAGTCAGTTCATGTCGATGGTGTTGAAGACCCACTCTGTGAACTTCTTGAGCTTAGCGGCAGAGGTCTGCGACTCCTCCTGCAGTCTCTGGTTGTCCTCCCACAGCCTCTTGATCTGACCCTGAAGTCTCACCTTCTCGTCACGCTCCTGTGCGAGACGGGGAAAGGTTGGGGAAAATCAATCCATCAATCAAACCCGTTATTAAGCAGTTAACGTCAACAATGCCTCACGAGTACAACTTGGATAAAACATTTTAAATAAACACTCGAGATTCAATGTAAACACCTTCCTGAATAGATATAATAAACACGATCTGGTGTTTACATAAACATCTCAGCTCTGCAGACTGTGAGTCACACTCGAGAGAACTTGAAGGGCTTTGTGGGTAGGTTTTATCAGTTGACACTTTGAATCTGCCAAAAGCACAACGAAACTAAATCCCGAGTTGAGTGCATGAACATATAAATATCGAGCCAGTTAAAGAAAACACAGTGTGGGGAGTTTTGCGTCATGCTGTCAGCTGCAAGCTGATTGCTACTGGCTTGATGGTGGTTGAAGGAGGTGAGAGTGAAGCTTATTAGTTTTTCCTGGTGTCAAACTCATCTACTGCAACATATAGACAGCATAACGCTTTCCAGTATTTCACAGACCGCAGAGAATTTACGAAGAATTGCGTAAGAAATGAATCACTCAGACCACAGCGATTTTGAGGAGGAAAACTCTTCACTGTTTAAAAATGGCCGGATCGTTAACGAGGCACAAAGTCTGCAACGAGCAGCTCAAACCTTTAAAAGCAACGGTGGGCTGCAGCAGCAGAGGACCTTTCAGCTTCCAATCTGGTCGGCTAAGAATGAAGTAACAGGAGAAGAAAAAAGATCCTGATGCTGCTTTCAGAAGTAGAATTTCTTTCTGGTATCATTATTAGAGACTGGAGCTTGTGGCGTAATGGTGAGGTGGCCACACTGGGCGGTGACGTACCAACTGAATATCTCTATCCAGCTAAACCTTGTTTCTGACTTTCTTTTGATTTATTTGACTATAAAGGAGACATTTAAGAGTAAGTGTACATGATTTTTGCAGTATATACACAGACGTGTGCTGTCAACGATCTGCAAGGATTGTTTGACACTGGAGAGTTAGCGTGACTGAAGCTAGTTGTGTGAAATGCATCACAGACACGCATCTAAAGCCAGCCATCGTGAAAGTTGTTTTGAGAGCAAAAGAGTTCAATTAAAGCAGTCCTTTCCTTTCAGGTGATTTGAAGTCAAAATAATAGCTGAGTGTTTCTCGGAAAATCTAAGTCAGCAGTTAACAATGAGCGATCGAGTGGAACCAAATCAACAGCGGCAGCGCTCAACAGCTGACTGTGTATTTTATATTTAAGACAAAGTGTTCATTTACACCATCTGCTCCCTGTTCAGTTGTATGCAAATCAACCATGGCCTTTTACTTTTCATTCCTTCTGGCACTCGAATAGAAGGGGGGAGGCAGAAAATGACCTTTTAGCACAACACAGAGTGGAGGTTGTAAACACGCAGACAAAAGGTCTTAATGCACCCGAAACAATCAACTAAAACCGTATCTATGTGTGTGTATGTATGTATGTGCACATGTTTGTGTTTTCTCTCCCACCTTCTTCAGGTCCTCCTGGAGCATCTTCACCATAGTCTCCAGCTTGGTGACCTTCCTCTCCAGCCCTATGTGACCCTCACTGTGGAGAAGAAAGCAACACATAGCAGGACTTCCACATACAGAGCTGATAATCATATTCAATCATGATGTCTGCAGGGGCCATGAGTGAACCCGGTTTACACCATGTGCCCTCCACCATACCACCCACTGGTTTACTGTTCATTCTCTACATTCAGTCACTAGTTTCTGCTCATCTTGTACATATCAATTACGTTCTGCTTCTCGACCCCACTGATGCACTGTATTCTGTATTCTCTGTACATTTGACACACGCTCCACATCTATTCATCCATTTTATTGTATTTATTGGTATATTTGGTAGGGACAGTGCACATCAATAAAACATCAGTGTAAATGCGCCAGAGTTAGCCAAGAGGCTATTTCTTCATCTGTAGACCCTGATGTATATCTAATCCTACTTGCAACTGTTTCGCATCTAACTAGGAAGTGTAAACTGAATCTTGTAGTACTGAAAATCTGAGTCAATCTAATATATCCCAAAAAACGTTTTTCAAAATGTATTTTATCCAAGAAAAGGTCATTGAGATTAAAAACCCTGACCTGTCGTGGCCAAGACAGGCAGCAGCACATTAAAACAAAGTTACAGTGACAGACAATAACATTTCAGATCACAGCACGAGTACACCAAAATAAGACTCATGTTCATCATCATCATATCACATAACATAACAATAGTTCAGCCAAAAATGTTCCTTCCTCTACAGGGTTCATACACATTTCGACCAATGGATTTCCAGGACTTTTCCATGACTTTAAACAAAATTTCCACGACCAAACATTTAGTGAAATCTCGGTGTATACATGAAAAAGTGAGAAAATGTAGGATTTAAACTAACAATGAGAATTCCAAAGCATACAGTATACCTTCAATGACACAAATGAATGAGACAATAGTTTGATTAATAGAATAAACATTTATATAGATGCCTGTATGTATCATGAACATATCAATAAAACAAATTTCCATGACTTTTCAAAACTTTTGGGATTTAATTTTTTTCCAGGCCTGGAAATAACCATTTTAAAATTCCATGACTTTTCCAAGAACCCTGCTCCAACTCCTTCAATTTCCTTTTGAAAAAAATTAAAGTAAAATTCAGTAAAAGCCCCTTTTCCCATTTCAAGACGGGCATTAAGTCTTGTGAATATGTCCCGGAGCAGAGATCGTAGCTTCTATCTTTCAGATGGATACATTTAACAGAAGGAAACAGTGTGTGATGGGAGTAAATAAAGTCGAGAATCAAACTAAAGATCATATGAGTATGGTGTTACCTAGATGAGGGCCGTGACAGCGGAGCAGGCTGCAGATCTATGTGTGGCTGTTGGGGGCTGGAGGCTCCGCTGCTTCTGTGGTTTGAATCTCCGAACACATAACTTCTCTGGACTGGAAGCAGAGAGAAATGGACAAAGACAAAGTCATGTTACGTTACAAATACACACAGCAACAGATGCAGAATTAATAAAAAATACCTTGAACTGAAATACAGTCGGTAAGTCTATTCATAATGTAAAATACATACATGGTGGCGTAACACTGCAATAATGACAGTGAGTATTATAATTACTTCTATTTAAGTAAAGTGCTTATTTTAGTGCATCTTGTGCCTATGCAAGGATATCAATCACATAAAAGAAACGACATGTGTGCGCTTATTAGTAATTGGTAATACCATAGTGTGTGTTTCTTTCAGTATCAAAGGTATTGGCCACATCCACCAGGTGTGTCCAATCTAGGGGGCTGTCTCTGTCTTGAGATGGGAGGGGCATCAGCTCCTTGGGGAGAGGTCCGCGATGACGCTCCACCAAATCCACCAATGACGTGTCAGATGCCGAAAGGTCACCTGCAAACGGAAAATACGTTGTGGAAAGAACAGAATGTAAAATCATTTCAATCAAAAGAGGGCAGCAGATACACATCTGAAGCTAAATCAAATATATCAGACACCGTTTCAATTTCTGACAGTTTCTTAAATGTATTTCTTTATTTTAATGTTTTGGGGATATGTTAAGCTCCTTTTCCTGCACTGCTTTCCCTCCATGTAAAAAAATACACATAACATGAAAACCTATGGTTACAAAATATAGTCTTTTACAAATCAATAGAAGCGCCTAAAAACACATTTTCAATGTGAGATACCGCTATGGGTAAGACACCTACACTCATCCACCTCCTTCTTACCATGGATTTTGACTCCCAGTTTATAGGAAGGCCGTCTGAGAGGAACACCGCGGGTGGTGGGTGAGCGTGGGAGGGTGGAGCAGCTGAAGAGAACATCTGCGCCGAGTGTCGTCTCCATTGCTGAGTCGCTCAGGGGAGGAAGGCGTTGGCCACGATAGATACTCTCATCCGATAGGGTACGATGGAGGGAGCGACGGCGGCCGAGAGGCTGGCTTGGTGGTGATTTCTGGCCGTGCTTCACAGGATGGGAAGAAGTGACGGGAAAGTGTTATTGTTTTATATTACTGAGAAACAGGATCTGCACCCATTCATTATGTGGGTGAACATCTGTATAAAGACCAACGGCATCAATGCGGCTGCATATGTGAGTCTTATTCAAAGTAATAATTCACCCACATAGTGACTATTTCAATATAAATTACTTACATTTAATATTTGAGAAAAAACTTCTTGATGAATTTAATTAAATTGGTGATACGTTTAACAGCAAACCTGTTTTCAAACTCCCACACAGGTCGTGCAGTATAATCCCAAACTAATTTCTCTCAGTACTTTCCAAACAGATGTATCTAAAACACTTTGGACACTTTGGTTTTAGAGAAGATTCAAGCAGTGAACATAAAGTAGTGAACATAAAAGTGGATACATTTGACTGAAAAGAGAGTTTAAACAGATGTTTTGTTATAGTTTTTGCTGTTTCTAAACGCAGCCCCCCATTCACTTGATCAAGACTTTTCTGCTTTTTGACTATCCAGTCACCGAGAAGGCATGCGAGAAAAACCTTTGAGTAATTTATATACAAATGCCTGATTTGACATATACATGTGCTCTCACAATTTACACCGATAACAAATTGGATGTCAGACGGATTGGACAAATGTGGGTAACATATTGAGGTTTCCAAATGTTCCTGTCCACAAAGATTTCAATGAAAGACGCACATTTAGTGGGTATTGTTTTAGGAGCATAATTGTAATGGCTTGATTTAGCCTCATATATAGAACAGTATTCCTTAATCAACTTTACTCACGACAGCTGTAAAAACCTGGCTAGTAGGACTTTAGTAATGTTCCTAGGTGTCTATTTACAGGCTGTTCCTGTAACAAGGGTCACAAACAAACCTTTTCCTTGTGTCTGCGTGGTGGTGGAGGGCTGTCTGGGGCACTGTGTCGCTTCACATCTTCCTCCATCGTAGATTTGGCGTGAGGCTGGGGCGAGTGCATATCCCGAAGAGAGGGCCTGGCTGCTGGGGTTGGAGCAACCTCCACTCCACCTTCTCCCGGAGACTTCCTAATACACACACACACAGACCCAGCAAATATATTCAGGAGACAAATTATGCCTGCTGCACTGTTAATGCATTCTCCTTACATAGTAATAGCAACAATATATAATAAAAATGTGTGGTCGTCAGTTTCAACAGTAGAGCCTTTAATTGCATTCAGTTACTGCATTAAGCCTCAAGTGTAATATGCTCTTTAACCACTAGGGGGTAATCGAGTAGTGTGCATATTATTACTACAAGAAGACATAAATAGTTAGGTGCACTGGGTGGACAAGCAAAGGGATCGAATGCAGACGTAACATTCCTACAATACAAATTGTCATGGAAAATCTGTTAATGTTAAATCTATTTTGTCGCCCCAATAGGGATGAAAAGCAGTCTGAACCCTGCAGCATCACCTCTGACACAGTCTCAACATAAATGCATGTTATGAGCTTTACAAAGGGTGGTATTGATTGAGCGTTATTGGGACTGTGAATAAATTGCACTACATTGTACAAATCTTCTTCATGTGTCCACTCCCTGGAGGAATTGGTGGCTTTACAAAAGCAGAACTTAACCCAGTATATCCCGGATCACTTGTTTCAAACTGTCTATAACTACAGCAGTAAGAGCGGTAGGTAAACTGCTACAAAATCATGTATCCAGTTTAAATCCACTGGGAACTACAAATAAAGACCCACTTAATTGTTTCTTAATTTCTTTTTTTGCTCCATCCTTACTTGCGTGTGTCTCCGAAGTCAACAGAATTGATGGTAGAACCGGGTTTCCTCCAGCCAATCAGGTACTTGGACTGAGCTCCTTGGCGGGGGTAGAAGCTTTTGGGCCCGGGGGATGATGAGGACTGGGATGAAGGAGAAGTGGCTGAAGAGGAGGACTCCTCTCTTGGGGAGCTGTGGCCTGAATGCCTGGCACTGATGGATAAAGGAGAGGAACAGAGGAGGGAGAATGAGAGGGGATATTATAAAATACATCATAAATAAGAAAAGCGTAGACCATGATGAATGATGGATACGAGTTGAATCATAATCCTGCATCTTTAGGCAGTTTGTTTTATGGCTTAACCGGATTTCTATATTGTTCAGAGATGAGAATCTGAAAAGAATTGCCCCATAAGATATCAAAATTGTCCTTGGGTGAAGATGTAATAAACTCAATAGTGTAACATTCTAATACTCTAGGAATTTCCAGGGAGGAATAAGATAGTTGAGTTTTAGGTGGAAAATTGTATAAAGTATCACCTGTGGTCAAACTCATTTCAGAGCGCCTGATATTCCCCCTTCGCCACTTCGACAGAATACAAATGGATCTAAAACGCTGGACGGATGATGCCCTGGTCATGAACTGTAACTGGATCTAAACGGGTGAATTAAGACGTCCTCAAAGAGGAAGAACAAATCACTGGAGTTCTCTCAGCCCAAGACACCAATTCAGCTATGTAAAGGTGGACATGTGTTGCACATTTCCTGATGCCTAATGTGGAAAGATAAGAGGGAGTTGAAACTGCTCCCGTGCTTGGTTTCCAGGAAAGACTTAATGAGAGCGAGGTGGTCTAAGTGTGTGTTCCTCTTGGGCGGAGACATATTGGCTCGAGTAATGAGAACTGGAAACATTCTGCAGAGTTCAAGCAAATGCTGCGACGTCACGTGACAGAGTGGAAGAGATCACATTTGAAAATAGATAAATTGTACCCTGCAGCTTTTATCGAGAGAAATAAGAAAAAAAAAGAAAAAAAGGCCAAATAATAAACAAGCAGACATGTTTTTCTTCTTCTGTCTGAACTTGTGAAACACATCACAAACACTCAGATTTACTTTGCAACTCAATGTGGTCTCACTCTCCACCCCATTGGTTGTACCCACTTTACACATTAAGTTGTATTCTACTTCAAAGTATGCACAGATACACAAACTCCTCATCACACAAACACTTAAATATGCACACACACACATACACACACACACACATACCTGGAGTGTGATCCAGCCTCACTCAGACTGTAGGTGCTGCTGTCTCTAACAAGGAGATGAGTAGGCGGGCTTCTGCCTGTCCCCTCCAGACTCCTTTCCGCTGGAGGGACCGGGGACTCGGCTGCAGCCGGCGACCTCTCCAGCATCCTGCGGCCTCCCTCTGTGGGGCTGTGCCATGGAGACACTGCCCTCTCCCTGCTCTCCCGGCTCTCCCGGCCTCCACTAGGAGCCAGCAGAGAGGTGGTGCTGCCATGATGAGAGTGGGGGTGTGCGTGGTGAGAGGCTCCATAAGAGCTGGTGTCGATGCCGCTGTCGGCAGACGCCCCCTGGAGGTAGCCTCCGCCGCCCAGGCCGTTGGGCTCTGGCTCACCCTGGTCTCCGCTGGAGGCTCCACCCGCTCCCATTTCGAACCATTTATCGCTGTCGCTGTGGCCCCCACTGCTAGCTGTGCTGGATAGAGTGTTACTGCTGGAGTGCCCAGAATAAGGGCCGTCCGACTGCTGGAACAAAGAGAAAGTGGAAATGACAGTTGAGAAAACATCGGTTTTATGGTGACCATCACATGATTAATATTACTTCAGACTACAGTATTATTTACTATGATTACATCAAACAAGTCATCTGAGCCACAGGAGAAGAAAGCAAAGAGGCGTTACAGCTCAGGCGCCAGAGCCCTGATGGTTTACGTAAATAGTGGAAGAAAGGTGTAACGCCTGACCTGGCTGCTCTTCTTCGGGGACACGTGAATGACCTGCTCTTGTCTTTGGATGCGGGGAGCTCCAGAGTAGCCTTGACCAGACTTGGAGACTGGGGTCTCTGCAACAAATAGGACAAAATACACAGCGGGGGTTGGTGACAAACGCCTGCACAGAGCCTGCGGTACAAACAGATGACTTGTAGATGATTAAACAGAGAAGTTGTTGTGCACTCGGCTCACTTATGTGTATTTTGCTACTACAGCACTCGTGCTTCCTGGAGGCTCATAACGATGACACAGTTTTCCCTCTGCTGTGTCCATGGACAAAAACACAGATCACTTGTCTTCAAAAGTAACGCACATCAAAGATAAATGTGTCCCCAGACGGTCCCTGCTGGCTTTGTTTGTTCTGGGCAAGCTGTTCCGCGTGAGGGAACGCGTGTATGTGTCCTGAAGCACAGCTCGGGGTATAAACGGCACTGTTGTGTAATTGTCTACATCTTATGCAAGAAGACGTAGAGTAGGCAGCTAATGACCAAAGCACCGTGAGAGGCAGAGCTGAGGGAGGTATCATAACATCTGCTAGGATGAATCTAGTAATGTACTGACCCCCCTCACCCCTATTTCTCACTTAGAATATTCCTTGCTCTGCATAGTTTTCTCTGCATAGTGGCCCTTAGGGCTCTATGCACTAATTAGAGATGCTTGTTTGAGTGCATGTGCATATATAAGCACGACATGTCACTACATGTTTGGATGGGATACATTGTTCTGTTTCTAAAGCGTTGTTATTAATGACATTGGTCATCCAGATGTGTGGGTATGAAAAGCCTGATATTGTGCGACAAGGTTAAGGTAAGGTAGTTCAAAACTGCTGTGCATAGGAAGGGAACACTTTTTCTGCATCTCACCGCCCAACATATGAATTAATCATAAACCTGCCACAGAATATCAAAAGAAAATTGAGCAAATGCTGTGTTAAATAGATGCAACAGGAAAACCTGAGGCAATAATTACTCTAACTGGTGCAGCGGCCATTCAGAGCGTGGCAATTTAAAAACGTGGTCGTTCGGAGCGTTGCCGTTTGTAGCGGGCTGACTGCTCGGCTCCAGGTATTGCTGCTTGCGGCGTTGCAAGTGAAGAGAGTTTGGTGGTAATGTGAGCAGCAAAAGTGACCTGCAGTCAATGAGCCAGGGCCCGTAAAGGCCCACTGTGGACCACATGCTGGAGATATGCGATGACACAGAGATTCCTTGCTTTATTGTGAGATACAAAACCCTATCAAGGCTCAATTTAGGGCAAAATTAACGTCAGTTTGTGTGACAGGAAAGCAAAAGTGAGGTCTCTGTCCTCTGCGTGACTCAATTTATTTCTGGACAGAGCACGGCCACATCATCGTTGCTAAAACTTAACGGGTCAAGGGGTTAAAAATGGAAGGAAGAGGAAAGGACAGAAGTGAAAACCACAGAGACCGCCAAGCAGATTGTAGGGCAGGACCGTTGGCTGACACCGTGAAAGCTGGCTCAGCCTGCATTGTTCCACCCTGACCACCAACGACATAAGTGCTCTAGACAACCACAAAATGAGAGACTAGGGCTTTTCTCTGCGATTGTGGCGGTCAAGAACAGGTTGAGGACACGGTTGAAAGTAGGCTGGTCCACAATCAACCAAAGCAACATCGTGCCGAGATTCAGAGGGTTGGTAGAGGAACATGTCGTTTTTGTGGCTTTCAGAGACCGAGCTGGAAAAAAGAAGGAAACTCCCAAAAGAATACTCGTAATTAAATGAAAGTCAATGTACAGGAGGATAAAAAGATGAATGAGAGGCGAACATAATCGGCCGTGGAGAAGGAGGAACAGACTGGAGGAAGTGAGGGAAGGAAAGCCACACAAAGAGAAGGTCAGCCAACTGTGTTGACAGGAAAGATAGGAATGTCTACACTTTCTCTTTCTTCTTTATTCAACCTTTAGAATATAGTGAGAAAAGCCATATACTTTAATTGAGATCGGTGTTAATATAATTTCCCCCTTCAATAATTATCCCTTTCCCTTTTCTGTTTGTCTCATTACTTCCCACCTTTTTGTCTGTTTGCAGAGACATCAAGACCTGCTCTGTGAAGGAATATAATTCACAGCTTGCAGAGGAGGTGGAGGAAGAGGGGGAGGAAGAAGAGAAAGATTGTGGTTGCTGTCAGAGTTGGTATCTCAGCTCCAAAAAACTGTCACTAGCAGATGAGGAGGCACACAGAAATACCACGCACACACTCTTCTGGATATACCTGTCATTTCAAAGGATTTAGTAATATGAATAATGTGAATGATTTATTTTCTGCGTTGTCCCTCCCTCCACAGCTATTCAAGAGTCAAGTGCCAGCCACAGACGAATAAACCGGCATGAGTAGAGAACATTTAGTTAATTGCTGAAAACATTAGGATCGACCTACAATATTAATCCACGGCACTTTCCATTATTATCAAAGGGAACTCGAGTATTTTTCAACCTGGACCATATTTCCCACGTTTTTGTGTCCAAGTGTTTTTTGCTCAATACTGGACCAATTAAAATATATTGTCCCCATCAGACACTTAGAAACAAAAACGTGGGAAAATAGGGTTCAGGTTGAAAAAAAAAATACTACAGTAGCCCATTACCTTTACTGTATATTCTCCACTATTTCTCCATAACATATTCATTCACCTGTTGACGCTCGTTCGGCTCCTCCCCCTTCCTCCATTCTCCAATTAGGAGTGGACTTCCCGCTGGAACCGCCCTCTCCAGCCCCCTCTCGTCTCTCTGCAGGCATCGGAGAGTGGCGGCTGCCAACGAACCTGGTGAATGAGCAAACGGGAACAAAATCAGGATGATTTTTTTTTTTTTATATTCAGCTGTTTTCATAAGCTAAATGTGTGTTTCCGCTGATAAAAAATACAGTGTGAGAAATAACAGTTTGAAAAACAATACATTTGACCACAGGCTGCAGTGGGTGGAAATATTAAAAAAAGATGTTCTGTCGAGCGCATTATAATGTACAAAAGACACACAAACGCCTCACTGTCCTACACCAACGTAACACACTGTTACAACTGTGGGAATTAGGAGAATCAGCTTCTCGATTGTAAAACGTTATTATGCTTTCTAAAAATGAAAACCGAGTAATGCTCTTTGTAACTCAGCAATTCATGACCACACAATCATGACAATTAACAAGTTTAACAAACATGTTTCTATCATTAGCAATTACATTAAAAAAAACATGAAAAATGAAATAACCAAATAAAGTACCTAAATGCAGCAAAATTATTTTTGTGATACTGAAAGAATTTGATGCTTCTGATATGCTTTTCTGATACAATATATCATAACTTGAATGAAAAATTCCTCTGAAACACACCCAGCCACAGACAAACACAACACCTCTCCCCCCTCTTCCTTACTGCTCAGGCATGGACTTCTGTCTCCAGTGAGCAGAGCTTCCGGAGGCGTCACTGGAACAAGAGAGGTTGCTGGGAGAGCTGCGATTGTGAGGGGAGCGAGCCAACGCCAGCGAGGAGGCCAGGCTATAGTTCTCACTGCCCGGGGACATCCTGGTTTACCAACAAACACATACACACACAGGAACTGTAAGAATTTACGGGCACTTGGAAATGTTGGAACTAAAGGAAGATGAAATATACGCCCAAAGCACTTTAGGAGCAAAATGTGCCTTCAGCAGGAAATTACATTGATTGCTACTTCCCATACATGCTGGATGAGTAAAATGACACGAATACTGAACAGCTTCTGCTTGAAAATCAACTACATACCCAATGGCTGCTTTTGGCTTACAGAAAGTGTTACAGGTGAAATATGTATTATTTCAAAAGGAAGAAAAAGAAGATAAAAGAAACTCAATAACTTAATTCTAACTTCCCAAGCTGCTAAAATGTCAATGTCAAAATATATATATTTCCTGTTTGTTCTCTCTTTTGGAACCCAAGCCCCACCCTCCTCCTGATATAAGTATTATATTCTAATAATCTATATCTAAAAAGCCAAGTGGCTCGAACCTCTTGGGATCCAAGGGCCGGCCGTCACTGCTGACACTGCGTGGGATGACGGCGCCTCTCTCCAGCCTCTCCGCTGACAGGGTCTTCCCCACTGAGCTTCCCAGGCTGATGGCCCGGTTGGGCTGGTGGGGCTGTGGCGAGGCCGTGAGTGACTGCTGAGGGCTGCTGGACGTCCTCTGCCACTTGTTGTTGTTACTGCGGAAGGGAAACTTGTATTCGAAGGAGCCGCTATCACTGCTGCTGCCCTTGTAGTCTGACACAGGCATCCGATAGAGCTCTGAACAGCCTCTGTTGAAGAAGAGGAAGGACATTTTGTTTGAGAGGCAAGTGTGTCACAAATCTTTTGGATACATGTCGCTTATTTATCATGGCAGGGATTTGTGACTTTTTAAATATCCAATGACCAATAAAATAAAGCAGTATATCTGTTTATATTTGTTCATTGCTGGGTGCGCCATTAGTCTCTTAAAAAGGTCCATTGTGTGGGATTTAGGGTGATCTATTGGCAGAATTATATTCATAGTAATGTTTTCATTAGTGTCACCTCGAAAATAACAATTGTTGGGTTTTCATTAGCCTAGAATGAGCCCTTCATATCTCCATAAAGCAAGGGTTCTCTTCACAGAGCCCGACGTGTTGCACCCCCATGTCAAACACTGGCTCAAGACGGGGCCTTTTTAAAATGACCTGAAGGCTCCCACTCACTTGGAACCGCAGGAGTAAGAGTATTCAGGAGGTTGCAATCTGCAAACTCTCCACTAGATGCCACTAAATCCTACACACTGCTCCTTCTTCTGAATTAATATATCAATAAACAGGTTCTGCGCATAAGAACTTGAATGAAACAATTCATGGCACCTCTCCCATCACCACCTACCTGCGTGGAGTGGCGTCATCATGTGGCGGAATGATAACAACGCGCACCGTCACCGAGGTCCGCAGGAGGTCGATCATCTGCTCATGGGTCAGCGTTGCGACAGCAACTTTGCAGATTTCGACCAAGCGGCTTCCCTGCCGCAGTCCTGCCTGCCAGGCGTAACCATATGGCTCCACCTATAAGGGACCATGTTTGATTACATTACAGCAATGGTGAGATGATACTCCCTGGATTCATGACAAGTAAACTAATACAATAAAACAAGCGAATACAAGGGCAAATTAGGTAGAGTAAGGCTAATAACGCATATTAAGATATTCAATGTAAACCCGTTCTACCCCAATAAACATTACATTTTCAAAAGAGCATTTGAGTCAAGTACAGATACCTCAGCCACGATGCCTTCGTAGTTTACGTGGAAGCCCAGCTGCCCCAGGCCATTTCGACGAAGCGTCATCTCTGATGTGTCGCAGCCCTTAGTCAGGAACTGGGCATGGGGAGGGCAGAGAGATGCACAAAGCACTGATGTAACATTAATTGACATAAATTATCAGAGGAGAGATTATGAGAAAGAACCAAAGAAGAGTTGTGAACAGAAAAAGGGACAAAGTGAAAAAGAACAGTGAACTTTTCTCATCTTCCAAACCCTCAGTCAAATTTAGCAAACAACGTTTTTATGTGTAGAATCAGTTTGGAAAAACGTTTAATAGAATACTGGAAGAATTTATAGGATTATTTTAGCCTGTGTGTGAACATGCTCAGTGCACATGCTTTCTATTTAATGTTGAAGAGGAGATGTTTTTGTTTTTTTTAAACAACTTAAGTGATCCTTAAGAGATTTATGGTCATAAATAAACACCAATGCTCCAGAATAAGCAGTACACCTCTCACTGCATTCACACACACACACACACACACACACACACACACACACACACACACACACACACACACACACACACGAAAGATGACAGAAATGAAAGCCGGTGTTTCTCTTGTTGTGACACTTTAGGCTGTGACGTGTCGCTTAGGAGAGACACTGTTTTTTTCATGAAAGGATGTGCCTCTTCAGCCTGGGTGGGGACTGCTGTCACACATCTTTTTCACAGGAAGTGGGGTGGAAAAGTTGATAGTTTAATTTCTCAGGAGAAAGTCCCGATCACTCGTCGAACCGCAAAAAGGCAAACAATCTGGTAAAGCCGAGCCGCATTCCCGGCTTCTTGTTCATCCCTCTCTTCCTCCCGCTAGTGTCGCTCCTGTTCGCTTCAGGGCAGCTTGCATTTCTTTGTCTGAACCGGGCGGCTCTATAGATGTCGAACTCAGAAGCATGCGTGAATAAATAATGCTGCAGACTGGCACCTGATAGGAATTGTTATGATGCCCTCTGATGTTTCTGAATGTGGGCGAGGAAGAGAGTAAAAGAAAAAGGGGAACCTGAGAGAGAGAGAGAGAGAGAGAGAGAGAGAGAGAGAGAGAGAGAGAGAGAGAGAGAGAGAGAGAGAGAGAGAGAGAGCCCGGGGCCACTTCCCTTCCTCTGGCACAGAGGTAGTCCAAATGATTGAAGATTAACGGATCCATAAAATGCAACATGAAAGTGGTATATTTCCTGAGCCAAATAACGATGTGTGCATGTTCAAATATGTTTGTATGCATGTGTGCAAATCAAAGATGGTGGACTCAATCCAAGTTACATAAATGCATGATAAAAAAACCATTACACACACACACAGTTTGAATGTCGGGAGAGGCTGAATGTAGGCTGAACGTATTCTAAAGCACTGATGATTGCATAAGAAAACACCTTTTTTTTTCTCTATCCAGTTTCCATGGAAACAGCTAAGGAAGATCTAGCGCCACTTGACTGTATGTGTAGGTGTATAAACCATTAGGAGTATGTTGTCCAGAGGTGTTTCTGAAACTCCCTCAATAAGCTGAGACCAGTAATGACACAGCAGCTTTGGCATGTCGACAGAAAATGTTATAATCTGGCAGACTGACAGCTCGCAGTAAATAGTAGGAGAGACTGCGAGTGGGCCAGGTACAAGATCAGTGGCAGCCAACAGACATTTTGTCAATTGATTCTGTTTCTCAGTAATCGTCTGAGTAAGACAAGAGAAGGGAATAGGTGACACACATTCATTCATTCATGTCAGCAGAGTCTCCCAACAACCACATGGGCTCTGGCTTAATTTGGCAGCGTGAGTAGTGCCACCCATCTGGTAACAGGGGCCAACAAACTACATTATTTTAATTATCTTGGCATCAACTGACCCAATTTGATTTTGGATATGTAGTTGCCATGCCTCCAGCTATGACAGCAGAGGGCCGGAAGTCCAACAAACGTCAATGATTGATATAATAGTTAAAATAGAGCAACTAAAAGATAATTATCACCGTCTACATAAGCATCAGTCTCATCACATATGTAATGTGTGTGTGTGTGTGTGTGTGTGTGTGTGTGTGTGTGTGTGTGTGTGTGTGTGTGTCTTCTAACCTCAAGACGCTTGACCACCTCTTTGAAATCCTCAGTGTTATTACTGATACTCCTCAGAGACACACTTTCTCCCCGCTCGTAGAAAATCCGCAAAGAGGCCGGGCTGCTCAGCGTCCAGCCAATCACGTCCTTAACGGCACAGTTCAACACCACGGCCTTGGCTTCCTGGTCCAACAGGATGAGGAAGTCATTGGAGACGGCCAGTAGGGCCTCCAGTTCCGCTCCGGTCCCGTGATCCTCGACGTGGACCATCCAGGTCACCGCCCCGGGGCTGCGCAGCTCCGCCCCTCCGTACGGCCGGCTCTTCTCTTTCTTCTTGTGGGCCAGTGAGATGAAAGGGAACTTTCCGGAGGGGTCGATGGGTGTGCTGGTGGTGTGGCGCTCAGCCAGGTCGCGCAGGTACTCCTGGCGTGTTCGGGTGGCCATGGCGCGGAACTTTTGCGACTTGTGCGCGGCATTTTCTGCATTGATGACCTTGGCCAGCAGGAAGTCCCGGAACACAGAGGACTTGGGAAAGGTCACGTCTTCTGGGATAGGAGGTCCGAACGAGGGCACGTCTTTGGAACGAGTGACAGCCACACTGCAGGGAAGGGAGCAGACGAGGGAGAGAAAGCAAGAGGAGAAAGAAGGAGAAATGGAAGAAGGGATCAGAATAATTGTTTCACAAATCAGTTGTTCCAGTATTGGCCAACAGTGAGTCGCAATTGGAGTGGGTATTTTGTTTCCGACATCATAAATCCTGTGGTTTTAGATTCATAACACAGTTAATCTACTTAGAATATCACATCACATCCAAGCAAGTATTTATGTCATTAAGATTTAAAAGCAAAAAGAACATTCTGCTACAGAGTTTATGTTTGATATAAAGCCTCATGCTCACTCAAGCATGGGAACATAAAAAGGCACAATTCTTGACTGCTTTATCATCCGTCAGGCCTAAAAATCAATGAGGCTGAATTTAAAAGTGGAAAAGGAAACGGACCTAGTTATTGTCTCTGTCCTTTTCTTCTTGTAAAAAATAATCTTAATGGTTTCTGAATTATCTGGTTTAAAATGAGTTGTCTACTGCTATCTCTTTTAAAAAATTAGCTATTGTGTTGAGGTTATGTAATTATTATTATACTGCAGCATGTACTTCATTGTCCTATACTGCCCTGCTCTCCACCTTGCTTCTCCAAACCCCCTTTTCCTTTGAATAAGTCCCTGGAATGATCATAGGAGGCTGTTTGTCCTGTTTGGTATGCCAGGAACTCAGCTGAGCAGCCATGGAAAGGAAGGAGAGTCAAGGAGGAGGAAGAGGGGAGAGTACTATTCCAAATCTCCTGCCGAAAGCCCCTGAAAACCCAGAGTGAGGGAAAAGGAAAAGGTGGCTGTGAAAGTGTAGGAAACTCTGAAAGGATAGGGAAGTAATTGCTTACGGGAAGAAAAATACTGTTTCTGTGATGCGAGACAAACAGACTTACAACCATATCTGTGCCAAAATGGCCTTGTATATGACCAAGAAGGCACGATGCCCGTGCACGGGCGACCTTTCCTGTTCTCAACTTCTTTGTGACCACATGAGCTCAATCACAGATCCTCTCTCAGGTGATAATTACTGACGAGAGTAGCACCGGAAAGTCGGAGCCCTCATCCCACACACTTCCCTGCTGACATGAATCAGCACACATGTTGACACCAGGATTAATCGCTTTGTCTAATAAGCAACTAAAGTGAAAATGTCACCCACATATTTCTAAACATACCTCTAAGACACCCTGCCCTCACCGGAGACGTGTGGTGTTCAATTATACTCAGTCAAATACTTGACACCTCATTTCCCACCTTTCCTTGTTTGTGACAGAGCGAGGAAAGGCTAACATTGCATGGACAATTATGTGACTTTTTTTAGTACACTGTTGATAAATGAATGATGGGAATATCCTCAGTAAATGCTAATGTCAAAACATGTCATACATTTGTTGTGAACTCTCATGGACAGTTGCAAAGATGGTAGTGTGTGTATACCTGTGTAGGTGGAGGGTCATACAATCATGCCAACATAAACCTCCCTGCAGCTGCCATTTAGATATAGATAGAGAATGATTCAAACAGTTGAATAAAAAAGTGCATCACATTGTCAGTTTATAGTTCATATTGAGGCTTAAAGCACTACTGTACTTCTCTACCACTCTGGGAAGCCTTTGTATTTTGCATAAAGTGCACTACATGCACTGGGTACAAATAATAAAGTATGAAAAGTACTTGAATGTTCTACTTTCTGGTTTATGTGTTCTACGTTCTAGTTTAAGTGGCTGTGATCAATATGTATATTTTTTTACC
Source organism: Myoxocephalus aenaeus (assembly GCA_038501785.1). Taxonomy (NCBI): domain Eukaryota; kingdom Metazoa; phylum Chordata; class Actinopteri; order Perciformes; family Cottidae; genus Myoxocephalus; species Myoxocephalus aenaeus. The sequence continues at coordinate 2,736,291 of JBAMJR010000009.1, forward strand.
ACAAGTCCTTCCTCCCTGCTGCGTCAGGCTACAGAACCAGCCGCAGTAGACCACAAAAACACTTCAATCACTTCAACTGGTGCAATATAAATACATTTTATTCTGTCTGTATATAGAATATTGTTATTGTGCATTCTTTACTGTTTTTATAACCTTTTTTTCTTCTTTTCCTATGTGTCTCTTGTATCCACTTTACCCATCTGCTGCTGTAATCCTGCAATTTCCTTAACAATGGATCCCGTGACCTATAAAGCTATATGAAGCTCGTAATGATGCGCCCACAAACAATTATCACAGGATTTTGCAGTTTCCCTCAACCCTATTCAATTTAATACACTTAAGCTGTACACATTATGATAAAAAGCTACGCTCTGCACTCATCAACGCTGTTTCAAGCTGAAGCAGGCAGCTATTTTTTGGAAAAGCTCAAAAACACACTGCACAATGCCCGCCCAGCACTAGACAAACGGACAAGGTCGGCGACTCTCTGGTGAATAGTGGAGCATTAAGCAGCTAAAGAGCACAATATTTTTCTCAGGGATCCGTGGTTTCTTAACATGGGTCCAAATGAAAAATAATGTTGCTCTGTATCTGCTGAATGCGTAAGATTCAATTTACATCAATTAGAAAAGTGCTAATATGCCAGCGTTGTGTTTACGGCAATATACTACACCAAAGCTTTATACTAGTGATACAATGAAAACCAATTGTAAGTCAGGTGCAGGATATGATCAGCAAAATGCATGTTTGGTGCTCTCAGGTTCACCTTAACTGCAGTGCATTGGTCAGTTAAGTTGCATTGGAAGGCAGCAAACTTTAAGTGCAGTGTTTAAAATAAAACATCAAAGCATTGTATCTGAACTTTTCGATGTCAACAAAGCAAGGATCGATGAAAAAATAACCCAGAATTGTCCTTTTAACTATTTTGCCCCTATCTGCATAGTAGCATAAAAAGTCAACATCTTTAAAGCGACAGCCCCTATGAAGTACAAAGTAAGCAATATAGTCTCGAGGCAATATTCACCTGCTTTTCTGTAGATGACAAATGAATCGTGCCGGGTATTTCAGAGAGGACCAGCTGAAGAGGTTATAAGCAGGCTGAACAAATGGTGAAAATAAAATGTGACCTTGTATTCTTATTCTTCTCCCTCACTACAAGCATCACTCAATACATTGCACTGGAGCTCTAAAAGCACTTGTACTGATCTCAAACACCTGTGAGTCAGTCAACCAAAGACCTGTGACTCATGCAGGACAGAGACAAGCGATGGAGAGAGAGGAAGGTAGAGGTGTGAAAGCCAAAGACAGAGAGTGCAAAAAGAACTGAATGACAACAACAAAAAGGGGAGATTGAATGAAAGGAAAAGGAGAATGTAGTGCAATAGGGGTTTCTGGGCTGTGTGGCCGCTGTGTGATCTTTGTGGCAGGAGGTTTGGCAGTAGAGATGAAAGAGCACATTCCTGTGGTTTCAGTGATTTGTGGTCTTATAAATATCCAGTGTGTGGGCAGCTCTGCTCTTCCAGTATCTACGACCTGCTGCCCACTGAGGCAAGGGAAGAAAAAGAACATGTCAATACCTATTGGAGTGGGCGGCTAAGAGGTGTACTGTATGTGTGTGTGGATGGATGTGGGGACTAGGGGTGAGGTACATATATAACATGTTTTGGTCTACTTGTGAAAATTGGTCCTCAAAGCGGAGAATATTTATTTACTATTTACAGAATTTAGGTGTGCGTAGTGGCGGTTTTGGCACTGGTGTGTTCTAGGTGTCCGAAATGAGTTAGTAGAGACCACTCTCTTTTCCCATCTACAATATAATGTATATAAGTGGATGTAGTCACCATGACGTCACCCATTGGTTTGTGGACTACGGTTTTGAAGCTTTGCGTTTTGCCGCAGCAATCTTGTTTTTACTCAACCAGAAGTGACACGAGACACACCGAACGCTGAAGACATTTTTTAGGCAGCCAAAATTTATTTTACTTACCATGAACTGAAATCACAGTCAAAGGGTTCAAGTTCTCATATGGAAACAGTCAACTACCAAGCCAGACAACTTTACAGCGACCTGTCAATCAAAAAGGTAGCCACACCCTAAAAGCATACCCTGCTTAAATCGTCTATTTTACTCTAAATGGGATCAGAAGCTACAAAATGGACATCATGCTGTATTGAAGAAGACTTGAAACTAGCGATTCTGACCATAGACTTGTGTCTGACCTCTTTTTGCAGTCTTTGAGTCGCACACTGCTGTCCATTAGAAATAATCCTTAGGCATTTCATTAACTTTTCAGAACCAGAGGTTGTGCCTACAGACCCTACAATTGATGTCTATGGGATGTGATAGTGTTTTCTATTTTCTGTCATTGACACACTTGAGAGTTGAATGTGTACCCCAAAAACGTCTCATAAAATGTTCCTGGTAAAAATAAGTAAAGTAACTCAAACACTGTGTAAGGAAGTGAGTAATTTCTCACACCACACAAAACGTGTTCACTGGGAGTCACGTTCAGTGTCAACAATTACCTCATTCTATGTGATGCTTGGTAGTCTAGTCCAGTAATAGTCTCACAACCGCGATGATGCATCTATGTGGGAAAAAAATAACTGCATTGCCATCTTTTTTACTAAGCATATGCAAGCACTCGTCACTGAAGACATCTCTGAATTGTTGCATTTGTTTTTCTGGAATTGAATCTTTGTTTGTTTACAATGACACAATGCCAAAATATTTCTTTCAGGAAAAAACACCATAATCTTTGGTAAACATACAGTAGCAGTAGTGCTGTGAGATAAGTTCACCAGACCTCAAATGAAAAACCATTTGGACTGCAGCAATCAAGACCTAATTATATAAGAGTGGCTTTATATATTGAGAATGGGTGGCCTTGGGTGCCATGACAAAACATTTCTTTTAAAGAGGCGCCGTGGTTCCAGATGTGTGATATTTTTTATGCCCTGTGTGCGCATAAATGTCGCCTAAAATACACACCAATATACACACACCAAAGCTTCAAAGCATTTAGGTCAACCTTACTTAATACATCATGACTCAGTCAATTCCCTGTGGTCACGATGAATCGGAAATTTACATCTGAAACCTGACGTTTCTCCTTTATAGTTCACGAGTGTGTGCGAAATTAGTATCGACTTTAGAAAAATTATTCACATTTCTGAATTACGGAAGGCACGTGTAAACAGTGTTTGCTCTATATTGACTATTCCTGAGCTCTTTTTTTTCTTGTTTTTGCTCAGTAATGAAGTAGCCCCATGGGGGACAATTAAGACCTCACACATTGTGCTCAGACAGCAATTAAAACAGCTATTAGCGGGAGGGGGAGGGGGGGAGAGTCAAAGAGAGGAAGATAAGAGAGAATGACAGAAAACTAGATAACAACACAGAGGCAGGAATAAACAGAGAATGAAATGTCCTTCACAGCTGAACAGGCAGAAAGTTCATTATTTCTTAAAAATGACTCTGCAGTAGAGTAGTAGAGAGGGCACTCCACACTAACAGCCTCCTCTAAAATGGAGTGGTGGAACTGCAAAGGCAACCATTTGAAGCAACAGATAAGAGCATTAATATTTCAGCAGTGATGGAAAGGGACTCAAGAAGAAAAGTCATGTGCATACCTTTAGGAAAACAAAGTCAAAATGATCTTATCTAGACTTTTTTGTATGCATCTACTGTGATTGCACATATGAGACGACATTATAAAACAACCACCTATTACTAGTGCAAGACCTGTTTTGGGATAGCAAACATTCACACTTTAAAAAGGTGTCATCTCAACTGAACAAAAACACAAAGTAAACTTATTTTTTTACTAAGTAAGTTATTAAAATGCCATGAAACTGACAGTCTACAACCTAATTGTCTTACTAATTACATTTTGCCACCTCAAGAAAAGCCGCATGAACCTAAATTCAGCTCTTAAGTGATTTCAAAAGCCATCAAGTGAATAACTGGTCTGGTCTGCTCTCTCTCACACTCACTCTCTCTCGTATTAGGGACAATGTAGGTTAACAAAAATAATAATAATACCGAGCTGGGGTTAATATTCAGAGAAAGAAAACGCAACGAGAAACTTTACAAAGTAATTAATTTGCCAGAAAAAAGAAGAAAAAAAAAATCACTTCACTTTGCAAATTTTGATCTACTACAGTACATCACACCACATACGTCGCCATTAAACACTGCTGTAACGTGAGTGACAGAGTGCAAAATATATTAACTATATTAGTATTCATTCATGTTCATAAAAACACAAATGTATCGAGCAGGAAATTCGCCTTGCTTAGACACCGCCGATCAGAAAGGAGGACATCGGAAACGGCAATCTTTCGACTTCATCAGATAACCCATTGGCAAGATAAAATGCAGCTGCAATGTTTGTGCGATAGGAAACACCTTAATATAACACTCTAAATACTCAAATATACACATAGGTGAGTATAGCTCACCTGTAGGAGCTGTTGTCTGAACATGGGTTGTGAGCACGCACAACCAGAAAGACGTGCTGGAAGTGTGAGCGAATGTTTTTGGGGGTGAAGGGGAGTGCCCCGGGTTCCTGGAACACGATCGTGACGATATCATTCCCAATATGACGCTTCCGCAGTAACTGGAAAAGCACAAAGACAGCAGGAGAAAAGTTAGATATTGATTCATATTAAATAATATTATGAGGTATCAAGAAACTGCAGAAAAACTTTGAGCCAGAGTTAACTTAAAATGTACACTGACTGAACATAGAAAGTAGCAGTGCATTATCTTTTGCATTATTATCGACAATTGCTACTAAAGCCATGTGCAAAATGAGATAAATGAGCGTAGGCTCATGTAGACTCTGTAACATTCTGACCTAGATGACGTATTTACGATGTAAATAAATAGCCGCAACATCTCCGTGGACATAAAGACTTCAGTGTGTTGGAACTGTGAGTCCTGCCATTTACAACCCTACCTGTTGCTTATTGTTGGGCGTGTATGGCAGCATGGTCGACACATGGAACATGAGCTCGTAGTCCTTGTAGGTGGTGTACATGGAGTGTGTGCCCGTCGAGTCAGCTGTGGAGATAGAATTACACGTGTAAAATTGTATTTTGTTACCACAAACTATTGCTATCAGATATGGAGACATGTTTATTACATGTCCAAGGACATTGATAGAAAACATCCAACTGAAAAACTATTCAAAATATACAATACGTGTTCTCTCTGAAACATTTTCATTATAAACTCCCATACTATGAACACGTATGACCTAACATTATCGTTATGTTACTCATCTTCCTCTGCTGAAAATGCTGTTCAGATGGCAATGTGTTCCCTGAGCTCTTATAAGTATATATACTGCATGTTAATAACCACCTACACAGTTTATTGATACGCTCTATACAGAGAACAAACCCGTCACAAGGTGTTTAAAAGGCCATACTTAAACTAGCTAGATTACTTCAATTAATTACACTACTCTATAGGGAGTGCTTTGCATGGCTGTGTTTAGAGGTGACTGGAGGTTGTATTACATGTCTTGCAAAAACTGACTGGGGGTTTGTGTCTCACAGAGCATTATGGGGGATGACTTAATTGACATAAGAATAGCATGGAGTTAAATATCAAAGCAGACATGATGTAGACATCAATCTTGTCTATGGCAAATGCAGAGATGGGCGGGCAAAGGAAAGAACAAGAGAATACATAACCTACATAGGCTATCAGTTTCTCCAATAGAATAATCTGACACCAGACGCTGTCACTGAAATTAAAAAAGGAACTCTTGTTTTCAGTGCAATGCATAAAGAGGAAACAGAAGAATCCCTGAAAGGCAGCCTGAGGATTAAAGCAGACTGAGACTGTGGGGCAGCAGGGCATGTACTAAATAAGTAGTGCTGTAGACTATGAAGTGTATGTTTGATGTGTGCACAAGATTGGACGCCACACTGAGCTGGTTTACCCACAGTGGTTTCAACTATTGTCAGATCTGTGTCTGTAACACCGATTATGAGGGAGCCTTCAGAGGCCATGCGCTCTCCAAGAAGAAGTGTTCCTGTGTACTCCGACCCCCCGAGGGTGACACCCACGATGGTGCACAGAAACACACATCTTTATGTACTTCTTTCTTCATTGAGGAAGTAGTTTTGGACCGCTAAACTGAGAATATTTGCTGCTGCGATATGTTGCCACACTACAAATATTTACAGAGTCCCTTTACATATTACACAAATACATCTTTCTCATATGAGTCACCAAACAATCAGCGCTTCAACTTAATATGAATTATACAGGCTTTTTTCATTAATGAGAACGTCTACATAGTGCGTGTCAATCACTGTTCACCCTGCTGCTGTGGGTTAAGCAAGACTTTCAGTGTCACTGTGACGGCGTCTGAACAGTTTACCACTGTGTTTGTAGGACAACGTGACATTTCGCCACATGTACATACTCTTGGCGTCCAGCTGGGCCCGGTACTTGGTGAAGCCTTTGAGTCTAACCCTCTCCCCCAGCAGATGAAGGAACTCCTCCAGTGCAGGACCAGCTGATTCATTGTTGTACATCTCCTCCTCGCTGCTCTGGGCGGCCATGCAGTACATCACCCCCACTTTCCGCTGGAAAGTCAACTATTGAGAGAACATAGAATTGTTGCAATGAAAAGGTGCGGGGCGCACGCACATTACGGTGTCGAAATCATGTCGGAGTAACCATGTTGACATTTCAGGGCGGACTCATGTTGGCATTTTAAGAATAAGCACCTTGGGTTGTTCTGCAGTGATCGCAGTGCCATTTTCCAGAGAAATCATGTTGACATTTTCAGAGGTTCAGCTTTTGATGATTGCATCAGGGTGCATGAGTATCAAAGAGCTTGTTTTGTATTATTCTCATTTTTAAGGTCGAGGTGTGTCTGTGTGATCACATTGTGGAGATTATTTATATATATATATATATATATATATATATATATATATATATATATATATATATATATATATATATATATATATATATATATATATATATATATATATATGTGTGTGTGTGTGTGTGTGTGTGTGTGTGTGTGTGTGTGTGTGTGTGTCGATATGCGAGGCAGTTTCTCCTAAATCCCACATAATGGTCTGTGGGCGTGAATGGATAAATTCAGTATAAACAGTATATATTAATAATACATAATTCTGCTTCACAATAAGACATCCCCCTGTGGGAAAAATAACACCTACACATTAAATGATTCATAAAACACAAAGGGAAAATCATTGTCTGTACATAGTACAGAATAATGTCACAAAAATGTATCTTTAGTTAAAAAAAATTATCAAGTATGCTGAATGGATTGTATTTTTGAAGAACGATGATGAAGGTTAGAAGTCTGAGTGATACTGTCTTTTTATTAAATGTAAAGCAGTAAAAGAAAATAGAGAATTCTTCCAATAGGAGCAATCGAAAGATTAAATCAAAGTTACCTAGCGCAAATCAGTTTTCTAACTGTGTCCACTTACCCCCTGCTCATCCAGCTTCATTAGCTGCTCAGTGACCTTTGGTGTGTTGAGTGCGAGGCGCAGGCAGTGGACGTTGAGCTCAGGCACCAGGTACTCCAGCACCTCTTTGAGGGGCAAGCCTCGAGCTAGACCGTGCTTGGATGTGGACGGTACTGCATCTTCCAGGATGGAGCCCCTCAAGGTATTCAGCTGGAGACGGCACAACCAGAGGGAGAGGAAAAAGATTATTGGGAAATACAAGGATCAGGACAGGAATGGATTACTTCAGTGGTTTTACACTGTACACTGTTGAGTCTTTATACTGTAGTTTTACATGTACACTCTTTATTGTTGCCAAATTAGTTTTCCTTGAGCTTGAGTAAATCATATTGTTGGTGACCTGCATTGTCTTGTTCTCAACAGCAGTTGTGTCGTTAAAAATCTAAATATGTATTCTTACAGGGCTATAATGCATGTACTGCCTCTTTATCTATGTTCTCTACTGATGTCTAAAACTATCAGCAGCTGCAACTTTTGGTCCTTCCTTGAACCTGCATCATGGTGTGAGCTACAAATACACTTTAAACTAGAGTATTTTATAAGCATGCACATTTCTTTAAAAAGGATTAAGGAATACTTAAAAATCTATATTTTTTCCTACATAATCCGGGATAAAAATGGGTTTTGCCAGACTAAGTTCACTGCTAATGCAGGCAAACTGTCTGGCTTAGAATGCATGTACGTACGTAAGACTTTTAGGCTCGAGGCAAACTCGAGGACACCCATGAATAAGTCAAGAGGACTGTGAAAGGACCAGAACCTAAATATCCATCAAGAACAAAAAACACAGCTGGATATCCGTAGTGGTCCCAAGGCTCTTAAGCATCCCTTAAAGTGTGTTGTGTGTCTTCACATAGCGTTCTATAGGCCCAAAAGGTTGGTCCCAACACCCTCAAGTTTAAACAAACTGAAGAGCAGTACTCTCACTTAAGAGAGGACAATAGCTGTGCTTAGTAGACACTGGACATCTCTCTCCAACATCTGCACATCCCACTCAAAGGCATACATATATATATATATATCTGTACCTGCCCAGCTCCCTTTTCTGAAAATAGCAATAAGAGATAACGGGAGTCAGGAGAAAGGAAAGAATTGAGGAAAACGCAGCACAGTAGGTTGTGCGTCATCCCAAGTGATTGGAAGTCCTATTGCTCATGGTGCTCTTCAATGCAAGAGCAATGCCTTTCCTTCTCCGCTAGAATGCCGTTGGTGCTATTTTAGTCTCATTTAGCTGTGAAATGGCACAGCTCAGTCCTTCACAGATGAAGGCTGACAAAGATGGTAGGTGGGCGTTCAGCTCAGAGAATGAGGACATGGATCACTGGCTCGAGTGTCTATAGGAGGGGATGACGGCAAAGCCTTGAGGTATTCACACAAGACTTCCGATCTCTGCGAACTGTAGATTGAGAATTGTAAACGAACTAAAAATGAAAATCAAACACATACAACAATTTGAAGTGGTGTTAAGGATTGGAGGCGGATGCATCGAAGGTCTCAAGCCATATCTGACAACCTTGAGTTGAAGCTTTTTATAATGTCTCCCTCCCTTCTTCAATCAGAAAGGCTATGATATATTACGCCTACACAATTTCAACTCATAAGAGCTTCTCAGTAACATCACTCAGTACAGAGTGTACCAACTACTGACACATTTGTGAACATGAACATTCATAGCTGCGGAGAGAACCGCTACAAATACAGTATATGCTGGTGAATGGATCAGTTGTAAAAAGTTATTTACAAATACGTACTATTGTATGAAGGATTTGCTGCAGAAATTCATAATGTTTAATACTGTATGTGGAGAACAAAACGCTGTTCAATGGTTCAACCAGACTGACAATTGAAAGGGCAAAGAGCGACAAATATCCTTCTGCGCAACAAAATATATACCCAAACTAATTAAGAGCCCATATGCATGGTTGTGGTTTAATAATGATGGCAATGGTAATGGTTTTAATAATGATGCCTTATGCTTTTCTGGACAGGAAAACAAATTAAAAAAGGGCATTTGGGGGGAAAATGGCTCCAACAGAATCCTCCCCTGGCATGTAACATTGTGGGAACATCAACTAAACGCAAGTTTTGATAATGTAATTCTTCTTCTTTCTTTGAATCTTTCGTCTGAATTACACTTTCTCTGTCTCTGTTAAAATAACCACTATTGGAGGAAAGAAGAAAAACACCAGTATCACAGGTGATTCCAAAGTGTATGTGTCCATTTCAAATGTACCTCACTCGTTCTGAAGATGACCCTGTAGTTATACTGCTGGCCATGCTCCTTGTGTTCATCCAACTTCTCCCTCCTCAGACTCACTGCTACTGGACCCAGGTTCTCATCTACCCCCAGATAGTTCCAGTGTTCTAGGGGTGAGGAGGAATGAGATTTGAGGCAGGGATGGACAGATAAGGAATAATGTGAACGAGAGGAAGAAATCACAGAAGGGAAGAGAAATCGGGATATTGAAGGACGGCTTTGTCACTCTACTGGTCTCAGAAGGGAAAGATATAAAAAAAGATTACAAAAATGACCTCCTCCACTGCTTGCCAAATACAGGATGCAGCATATGCATGAAGAATGTATCTTTTTCCAATTGTCAAAAAAAACTAAACAGTTGAAGCTGAGGTGTTAGCCGAAAAGGGCATTTTCTGTGCCAATAATGGCGATATAGTCTTTTAAATGATTATAATATACAGTATACAGTCAACAGCATTTAAGAAAGAAAACCTACACAATAGACATGGAGAAACAGTTATTAATAATCAAGACTTATGACTCTAGAAAAGCCCAAATTAAAACTATCCTATTTCGCTCACCTCTGAGGTAGAAGTACTTTCGGTAGTAATAGGTGCCGAGGTCAACATGTTCCACAATGTAACGTTTGGACCGGTCGGCATGTTGGCTTGGCCCGTCCTTGGCGGCCTCCAGCACCGCCACACCAGCGTTGGTAAAATGAGTCGTGAGGGTGGCATCCAAAGGTTCTTCCTCTGTACTGCCTGAAGAATTGCTTGAGCTCCCACCACTACCTATGCTGCCCGGCTGGAAGATGAAGGAAAAGCAAACCGAGTAAGCTGACAAACATATTATTTCATTTAATCTTCACTGCAGCTTCAAAATGCAGTAATCAACTTTTACGTTTTCTTCCATCTTGGAGTTGAAACCGGCCAAAAGGTTTAGTCTTGAGATCAAAACTGAAGAGCATGGAAATCTTAACCATATATATATATATTTTTGTTTGTTATCTAAATCATCACATTCTTGCACAAAACATACCTGTTTAGCAGAAGAGATGTTCCTCTCTCCCTCTCCACCAATCTCATTCCTGAAACACGGGCAGCTGAGCACCAGGTCATTGCTCTTGTCATCCCCGGGATCCAGGGCAGGGTTGGTACCGTGTCCTCCTCCTATCCCCTCCTTGCTCAGCTCCTCTTGTGAGCCACAGGGTGACCCATACCCTCCACTTTGATTGGACGAGAGGGAGGAAGTGGCCGAAGCAGAGGCGGCAGCAGCAGCTGAGGCACCGGTAGTGGTGTTCTTGCGTTTAGACCCAGATTGCCGACTATGGATTACCTCATTGAGGTCAAAGAGTAGAGACTGGACATCAAAATGGGCAAATCCTTTTTGACAAGCCCAGGGTTTGGGAGGTGGACCACAGTCATCCCCTTTCCCCCCATCTTCAGCATCTGAGCCAGCTCTCGATGTGTCACCCTCCACCTTCACACTGCGCAGTTTACGGAATATTGATTCTCCACCTGTCTCCGACTTTGACCTCCTCTTCAAGTGCTTCTCTCGTTCCTTCAGCCGACTGGCAGGACTTCCTCTGGCTGGACCTAAAGGTCCATCTGGCAGGTCCAGTGCAGCCTGTTTTGTTGGGGCCACGGTTAGTAGCTCTGTTAGCTTCTCTGGCGCTGGGCTTCGCTGATCAGGGGCCTCAAAGGACTGGTACCCTTTTAGCATGTCAAAGAAGCTCTCTCCTGAAACACCATGTTTATCTATGGATGAAGTGCTGCCATACTCACGGTGCATGGGTGTCCATCCGGAGAAAGACCAGCCCTCATTGCCGTCCACATCCAGCTCACTGATTGTTATATCACTGTTACTGCGCTGGCGGATGCGCCTCATGCCTTTGCGAGGTGAGCCCAGATAGCCATCCGGTGACAGAAAGCGGTTGTCCTTTCCCTTGCTTTGCATCTTGTTCTTTAGTGTGTTGTGGATGTTACGCAGCATGGATGAGTCCTGTGGGCTTATCAGGTGGCCCAGCTTGGCTGACAGATTGCTGTGGGCTGTGACAGCAGACATTCCTCCTCCTCCTCCTCCTCCTCCTCCACTGCCACCACTACCACTACCACTACCGCCACTTCCTCCTCCACCCGGTCCCCCTCCACAAAGTCTTTCTCTATCACCACTTCCTGATCCTGAAGAGCTGGTGGTGTTGGTAGAGCTGGGCGAGTCGGTTTCCACAGTAATATGCCAAACACCACCTCCTCCCCCATCCTTCCTTGGGGGCCAATCAGCCACACGAGCTCGAACCCCCATCTTGGGGACGGCAGGGTTGGTGGCGGGGGTGGTTGAAGAGGAGATGTGGGCGCTCTCGCTGCGTGGTGGTGGTGCCCCTCCATTGGGCAGTCGCAGGCGGCGGGTATAGAACTCATCAGAAGCCGGCACTGAGCCCCCGACCGAGCGCTCTGTCTGAGAACGCTTCAGACTGGTCATGATGGAGATGGGAAAGGGTGTGGGGAGGGGAGATGGGAGGGAAAGGTAGGGATGAGTTGCTGATGGATTTAGATTAGGGTCAACATAATGCCCACTGAGTGAAGTAACGAGAGAGTCTCACGGATACATTTGGTGCTGCAGAAAGAGCAAAGAAAAAGAAAACATGAATAGGGCTTATTGTTGGATAACCAATAGTCAATAAAAGATTAAAATCAATGGTCTCCAATAAAGTGGGTAGAATTTCACATACACCCTACAGTTTATGATATTTTGCAAATTTGTTTGGCTTAAAACTTTTACAAATCAAAAAGGTAAAATATATCTTACAAAGAACATTAAACATTGGCCCTCACCATTCAAGTTCAAGACCTTAAGTTTGTATTATTTTTAATCAAAAGACAGTAAAAATGCTATACCTTTCCGGAGCTGGAGCTTGATGAAAAGAACTGTGTTGATGGTCAACTTTTCCAGCTGGTCTCTAAAATGTTGGCTGCATCGCAACCATGCGACAAGAGAACTAGATTCAGTCTGAACGGGACCAACTCAGCAACTGAGAAAAACAGTACAGAGAGAGAAAGGAGAGAGAGAAATCAAGTTAGGGAACATCCAACATCACATGTTCTACAGCATCAAATCTTACTTTAATTATTATATTATAATTTCAGATACTCCAAGAGCCAACGTTACAAAGTAAGCAATGGGAAGCTACTGTATTTCGGTGAAATTTAGAACAATAAGCGTAACCTGCATGCTCATAATTAGTATTGTCATGATACCAAATGCCTAAATATCCCAAGAAATATCTTTCTTTTTACATAAAACAGAGCCCCTGCAGGCGCATCAGAAACAGTTCGGGCGGAGAGTGATACTGCAGCACGAGAGACGGCGAAACAGCCAAAACAAAAACCTACAAAATGATCAGGAATTCAGATGAAACTGGGAAAAGAATAGGGAAAAGCTGCTGAAATCAGACACCACAGAAACTGTAAAAAGCACTGTGTTATGAAGAAGAGGGGTCCGTGTCACTCTTGCCGGGTTGAGTTTCCTTTCTGTCCAATTCACGTCATAATGTGTATTTTTGAGTGTGTTGTTTTCCCTCCCTGCCTGAAGGTGGTGCTGTTCTGTGCTGTCGAGTGGTTTGTTGATCCTAGTGTACCGATCTGGTCTAACTGTAAAATGTATTCTAAAAAGATGTCGGTAGTTTTAGCGGTGGGAAGTCCTTTTTGTTCTCCTTTTTTTTCTCTTGCTTGTTCATTAGCGATGGAGGTAAGCCGTCTGTATTTTCTCTTGAGTTATTTTAGGAAAGTTAGTATTTTTAATGATTAGTTTGTTTTGGGCTAAACTCACCCTGATAATTACTCTACCGACACTTTTGAATAAATCAGTATTGTGGACTGGATGGCAGTAGCACTGGTAATTTTTGGGAGTGGGGGAAAGAGGGGATCACTTTTTTGTTCATGCTTTGCCCAGGTTTCCCCAGGCTTAATGAGAAAACTGTACAAAGACAAAAATGAAGTCATCAGGTCTAGTCATGTTGGGCTTGAAGACGACTAATCTTTAACAGAAAACTATGGTTACAGACGGGAGGCCTTTAGTGTTTATGATTCACCGGGCAGCGAGGGTCTAAGATCGAGTTGCATCAGAGAATTGTAAAAAACTGCTTTTTCTGCATCTGACCCATATCAGCAAATCAATGTTGAGGTATCATGAGCCTTTGCAACATTGGTTGAGACTTTTATTTAATGAGTCTATTTCATGTCTCACCAATTCTGAAATGTGTGATGCTGTTCGTTTAAGCATTCTTTTCAAGAGGCCACATAATTTATTCCTGGCAGATTTGCATATGATATACTGGAAAATAAAACGATGCTTCAGGATTTAGTTTGTGTTCCCTTCTACATGGGAGTCGTGTCTTTCTTCATCAAGGATCCATGACACACATGACCTTGGTGTTAAAAACCTTAAACAGCCCACACAATGTGAAAAATCCACTGATGGACTGGGTAGATAAATTAGAAGCATACATACAAAATCAACATTTCAACCAAAAACGCCATCCACAGCCATTAATGTGAGAGGTGAGGAAAGACTTCAACCTGCTTGTGTTTGTCCACTGGTTTGTCCATTATGGTGCACTACCTCTCTCCTCCACACTTTGTATCACCATGGAGATGAGGACTTGTACAGTACGTACAGTGTGTGTGTGTGTGTGTGTGTGTGTGTGTGTGTGTGTCTCAGAAAGAGAGAAACATTAAACAGAACGATTGGTTCAATTCCTTCCCACAGACCCATAACACATCGCTGTTGAGTGATTATTAATGCTGTAAGCAGCACTAACAGAATGTCAAATCACTCCCAGACTCAGGGGTTGAGCTTTCACAGATATCTCATAAAACTAAACTATCTGCCCGGATCACTGCCGCAAGTTGTCTGAGAAAATGTGTTTTGTGAAATGGGTGAACTGGCCCTTTAATAGACTGAGGCATTTTGTTGGAGCATTCTGGAGCTTTGTGGACATTACTCATGACACTACAGTATGTCCTCCACTAACGCCGTTTGTGAGTTGTTCAGGTGGTCCTGTTCGAGCAGCATGACAACCTAGTCTGGGCTTCATGGATTGGCTTTCTTCAAGTGTTTGAAGTCGAATAGGCAGAGACTCAAAGGTGTTGGTGAGCATTTGTGAGTCTGACTGGGAAAGCTTTTGATATGCTAAAAGAGGCTTTTAAGTTTTCTATTGAAGATTATAGTCTAAAGAAATACTGTACAAGTACTGTAAATTCTTCAAGATAACAAGCAGCCATGTGAGTTTTTTTTTCAACTGGTGTACTAGTAGAACAGACATGAATCATTTTGGCTGGATACAAATTAAACTTTCAATTCACTCTCAAAAGAGATCGTGAATTGAGCAACTGAAAGGTCATGAATATAGATGAACCTCCTCAGAAGGGATTTCCTCGATGCCAGCCAAATAATTTAAGCTTGTCAAACTTTACTTTACTGCAAATATCCAAAATCTGTAGAAACCAATGGAGACCAGTGGTTCGCCACTCTTTTCAAAGCTCATTTAATTGGACTCAAATTCCCTTAATACCAAATGACAGATTACATATTGCAAAGAGTTAACTCATGATCCACGTTTCCTCCAATAAACTAAATAGGATTAGGCAGTAAAAGGTATAGTGTCATAAACACAGAAAATGGTGTATTGTGAATGAAAATGTGTTCCCCGACATCCATTTAATTTGGTCCCTTGTCACTACGGACACAATTTGGCAATTCCTGTATCGACTATTTGGGGTACATGAAGGCAGCAACAAAAAACCTGCTGTACTAAAGTACTTTAACTACTTCAGCTTAAAAGGTTCAGAGCCAGAGTTCCACTGAGAATAGCCCAGGTTGCGCAGGTGGCATGCTCACAACCACCAATCAGATGCCTCATCGCAATACTATGCACATAACATTACAGACAAAGACACCGACTTTGCAGCGGATTTCAAGTATCTTCATGTACAAAAAAAAAAAAAGGGCAAAATTCCATTTTATTCCCCCAAAACGATACAGGCAATAGAAAGATCAGAACTTTATTTATTCTCTTAAGACCCACAGAAAAGTATACTACAATATAATATAATAATAATAGTTTCAGTCACAAAGTAGCAACACTGCATTGCCCTCCACTAAGTCAATGACGCCTTTGAAATCGCACTCAAAAAGTGTATCCCAAATAAGTGCCTCTCTCTCTCTCCCCGTTGAGGGCTGGGTAGCACTATTTAATGAGAGCTGGGGAGGTACTGTATGTTAGGTAAGGAGACTGGGAATTGAAACGAATGAATGCGGCATAGCGTGCCTTTCTGCAGTCACAGAGGACCAATTACACTGACAGATACTCAGTAACCTTTAGCAGTGTCGAAATGAGGTTGATTGCTGAGGTAAATATGGAGCATCGCTGCTCAACGGAGCAAAGTGCTGTCAAGGTTGTCTTCTGGCCCAGTCAACTGGAAACTGTTAACAGAGGGACTAACTGGCATCTTGCAGATAATGGTGGACCATAAACACAACATTACCAAATCATGAAAGCGTTGCTTTAATATCCTATCAGGCATTTGATATAAGAGATACACACAGGTATACATTATACACTAAAGATATACAAATCTCTGTAAAAGAGTGAGTTGAGTGACCAACTCAAGACTGCTAAAGTATCATACAAAAAAAAAACACAGTTTTGGACGATTGCAGATTTTGTCTTAAATCGGAGTTGCACTATAAAAGGGATCACTTTAAAGCCAGTATGAACAGGATGTATTATTACAGTGGCCAATAACTCTTATAATGCATTGTTTCAAGACAGACTTTGAACTTGTCCTCTAAAAAATTTAAATATTTCAATGTAATTTTGTATTAGCAGTGGTACTTCTGTGAAGCACTCTATTTGTTGTGTTGAATCAATAAGCAGTCGTTTATTTCAGGGGGAATTTCCTTGAAAGAACTGCGCCAGACACAGCTAATTTAATATCATTCATTATCAATGTATTATGTTGAATGGTTTGTTTGCTTTGAGACATTTGCCTGTTGACCTGCTTCCGACCAGACTCTAGCCTTTGCTAGCAACTGGAATAAAAAATGTCATGTGTACCATCTGAATTAGAAACAAATCAGTCTTTTCCAGTAACTTTCCTGTGACTTTACTGTTGCATATATTTTATGAAATTCTAAGAAACTACAGGGAAATAAAGTGTGAACAAAAAATGTTAATGGGCTGATAACAATGATAACATTTATGAATTAATTCACTGATAAGTACAATGCCATGAGGGTGCCATTCTTGATACTATGGTGATATAAAGAAATGTAAATGATATTGCACTTATTGGAAAGGTCTTTGGCTGCTCCAGTCTAAGGTTGTTGTTGTCAAGCAGCACAGGCGTGCCAGTATGGACACTGTGTGACTATGAATCTGCTCCATCGCACAGTTAGTCATAAACACCTGAAAATAACGAAGCACACGAGTTGACTGGCGACTGAAAGAGGCAAAGTGCTGAAAAAATAAAAGAGACCCAATCACAGAAAGACTCTTGAAGATGAAGATACTGTGAGGGTGAGTGGGTGAGTGAGTGAGTGAGTGAGTGAGTGAGTGAGTGAGTGAGTGTATAGCTCAGGTGCGAATACTGAAACCCTATATCTTCCATTTCTTCTCTCCATTGTCAGAAATACTGTAATTTGGAACCGGTAATATCTTTAGACAATTGCAGAGTGAATTAATGTTCGGTATTCATTAATCAGCCTGTATTGTAGTTAAAGAATGAAGATAGTTTTCCCAGGCCTGTGTTTAGCGAAGATCACCACCTTATAATCACAGAGCCGTTATTAAATGACAGAAGTATGGAGGCAGAAGAGTAAAGGAAAAAACGTTGGAGGGAACAAAAATCAAAAAGCTAGTGTAAATTGTGGCATTTATTTTTTGCATTACCTAATCTTTGAAAATTATACACCTGTTTCCAGACAGACAACCTTGCCAAACCAACCGGTGAGTCAAGTCAAGTCAAGTCCCGTCACGTCGTGTTTTTTGTAAAACCAGACAACAAAACAGAAAGAGTTTGAGACCGAGCCCAAGCCCAAGCTCTCTAAGGAAACTAACAGGAAGAACCACAAGCTTTTGGACACAGAGAAAATAAAATAATAATATAATGGAAGGAACCTCTCAAGTGTAAATTTGAAAAGAAATCCCTTTTCGTAGATGGCTGATGGTGCCATAGAAGCGAATGTGGCCAAATGGCAGTAACAAATAAACAGAGTGAGACACTGACTCAAACTTTGACAGCAAGTCTTGTCAAACACCTGTTTTCCAAGATGCCGCTGGGCAAATTTGTCAATGTTAGGGCAAGATATACACAGTTAGACATGTATTTGTTCACGAGTAGGTGTTGATACGGCAGGTAACACAAAGCGCCTGAAGTCCGGCTTCAGTGTGTCTCTTTTGCAATCTCACACACAAAAATACAGAAACAAAAAGGACACAGATGATGAGAAATGTTGCATCACAATTATTATTTTCTCACCCAAGTCATCTTTCCCAGGATAAGTGGCATCAGTGTCTCAGTTTTCAATTGGTTTAAACTTTGTTTGGGAAGCGTTCAACTCTTGTCATATTATTCAAACGTTATTGAATATAAAACTATATGCAGAAAGTTTCAAAGTAGTAATGCGAGTTTAACATGTTGGGAATTGCAATTTACAAATAGATGAGCAATGACTGCTCTACACTAACGACGAACATTTAAACCAACTGCAGGTATTTTAAACCTCTCGTGTGTCAAAATGCATTAGCGGTGTTCTTAAATGATCCACAGCCGTTTGAGAGCCAAACAGCTTTGCATCTCAGCTTGTCTGAGTGTGGATGAGGAAATGGCAGGCCAAGACACACAAGGGAAGATAAGAAAGAAAAAATAAATCAAACATTATTCTCTTTGAAAGTTGACAGGCAGTCCAACGTGTTGGAGTTTCAGCTCAGAGCATTTCAAAGGGAAATTGTAATTGTCTGGAAAGATAAACGTGCTTTGCTATTTTTTTCTCCCTCTGCAGAGCTCGGCAGTGGGGTGGGGTCTCCTCTCTGGTTCAGTGAGACGTAAAAGGGGCTTTTTTCCGGTGAACTGAAGGCGGCCGATGTTGTCTTTTTCTCTCGAGTGTGAAATTGCGAAGGCGTTCTACGGCGTACACTCCCCTAACCCCGGCAATCACAGAATGGCAGAGTGATGAGATAGGAGGCTGTGTGCTTCTAACAACAGTTAAAATATATAGCGGTCACTTAATAGTGGAATATATGAATGTTGCTTTGGTTTCAGGTGCTAGAAAGGTTTTAAACAAAAATATGAAAATCTTTAAATATCACAAGACGTAAAGAATGTCCCTTAATACTGACCAGAATATAATATGTCATACATTTTCATTTAAAATACCTCAAACAACAGTTAGTAACTGCCAGGGAATTGGTCTTATCTACACCAGTGAGTTGCACAGAGCAAGTGTGGGGCTTTTTCTTTTAGTAGCAGTTTTTGACTCATTATCCAAACAGATGTTTTTGAAGCGCTTAATCAAAAATATTGAATATCTCATTTCCATATTAGGGACTAATTTCTTCATGACTCCATTGACTCCTATATTAGTTTAATTTGAGATCCTCTTTCTTGCATTTCGTCAAAGCGAGCACATGCTTTATGAAAGTGTTAAATATTCTTACCTTACCTTGCCAACAACAACAAAAATAAATGCTCTCCGTTGACTGTGGACGTCTGGATCTCTTGTAAACACAAAGCCCCTGAAAAGAAGAAGGAAAAAGTTGAATGTTTCTAAGATCCGCTTCAAACGGCTTAATCTTGGCTGAATAAAGTATATTCTATTTAGAATCATAAGCGATGTGAAGAGTCAGCGATATCCATCAACTGACAGTGAAACCGGGTTAGTGGAGGACCAGATTTGCCCTTGATTGATAAATACAGTATAAACTGTGTGTTTGGGGAAGTCATTACAAATGACAGACTATAAAAAAGGAACCATATATGGAAGATTGCTATATTTCCTTTTCATTGTATTGTTCTTCTTCAAAATCACATAAAAGTCTTTTATACCATATCCTCAAAACACAATTACTTCCCGGATAATCTCTTTGCTGAACATAACACTCACATACCAGTTTATTAGGTACACCTGGATGGAACCAATGCACACTTATACAACAGCCCTGCAATAAAACCTATCTTCATGCAGGTTATAATGTTTTTTGTTTTTATTCAACTTCATTGTTGTTTTGGAGTCTGTAGCTTGTGGTGCTGTTGAATTGCATTGCTTTATGCTAAGATCTGTTCTTAATATTTATGTCCACCCCCTTTATTGTGAGGGCAGACTAAAGTCCAGTACAAAGAATATACCCCCAAAAAGCGATTTAAAGTATCAAAATCTTTCAGTGTCACACGTGTTTCACTTTTTTTGTAAAATGTCTCTGCGCAGACCGTAAAAAATAAATTTGTATTTTTGTCTTGCTAGCTCAAGAACACGTTTTCAATGCTTTTAGGTGTCACCTGCCAGTGAACTTGCCAACAGGCTGTTCGAACACCCCTTAGTCCATCCCTCTGGAATAACAGCTATGATGATGCCCCTTTCTATGGGGGAAAAGAAGAGGTAGGAGGAGTGATGATAGGACATGGGGGGGGGAGGGGAGGGGGAAGGGGGGCTATGGCCTTCCTACACCCCTTATGTGCAAGTGTGTCCATATTTGTACCGTTGCCACAGCAAAACAGCTGAAAAACAGTAGTTATCATACCAGTACATTGAGAATATATATATATATATAGCAAGAAGTAGTTTACCACAAGGTCACATGTATGACCACTTATTCTGCTCAAGAATGTAGTTCAATCAAAGCCGCAAATCATTTACACAGCAAGACAACAATATGCGTTTCACACACGCGCGCCTTCCTCCTACTGTGTCTCAGGGGTCCAACACTCGCGTTTCCTCTCCTCTGTACCTCCATGATGCAACGGGTTATTTTTCTCTCATCATTATACATCTACATTCCTTTATCAAGTTAAAGCGAATATGATGATGTGCACATGTGAAATACATCAAGCGCAATAAAATCAAATCCAAAATATAAATATATATAGTGGTTTGAATAACAGTGATACCTGTCCAGCAATCCAATCCATTGGATATGCAGTACACATTATGGAGGTAGCAATGCTTAACGTTTGTTGACAGTTTTGTTGTTTGTATAATACCGACATCTGCTCCTGTTATTTTGCCAAAAGCACTTCAATCACTATTGGACGACATGTTAAAGTGCTGCTGATCCCTATCCAAACACGACCCGTATGAACTACATAACTTACGGTGCTCTTCCCCAGCCCGGTTGCTTTAAACCAGTCACACAAGAGGAATCTGGGTCGCGTGAGCTCTGATGAATCAGGTCCATTCAGCCAATTGTCTTTGTGCCGGATTGATTCATTATTTATGGCAAGCAGAGAGGATTTTTGGAGGGTGGGGGATTGGTTGGTTGGTAGATAGGTAGAGGGATTTCCCCTTCAGGCTGATCTGTTATTTATGTTACCGCACATTGCAAAGTATCACTATCATGATAATATAAATCCTTATATTCTGTAGATATTCTTCATTGCATTACTCTTCATGTCTATTAAAGTTCAGGTTAGCGAGGTCAGTATAACATAGCTATGCAGCTGTTGTGTCTATGAAATGTCCAGTTCCCAAGGGAAGTTAGTCACACGCCTGCGCACTTCAACACCCACAACTGTTTATCAGTATATTGACATTATGGAAGCAGACTGGTCGTTGCACGTTCCAGTCTTGTGAGAAAAGATGAGAACACGGGATTCTCCTCCTCTTGACAGGATAGAGCGAATCAGATGTTAGGACGAGGCGAGACGAACCTGTGACGATAAACTGTGTATGAAAGGCACCACTTCCGTGGTGGGGCTGTTGTTCTTTGCCCAACCTGCGTGTTGCTGTACCACTCACTGCTTTTGCAATTGCAGCGCTTACTACTTTGCTTGTGATCATTTAGTAAATAAATTTAGAGAACGAGAGAAGTTGTTGAACTGAGTTCTTCCAGGCATCCAATAATTGACACACGCTATCAATCATTCAAAGATCTTTGAGTTGTGCATCTTTGAGATGTCGCTTTTCATTTAACATATTCACATGGAGGACGGAGCATGTCCTCAGGGAGCCTCCATTGATCTTCCCAATAGCGCTGCCAACACAGATAGCTCCACAGTTGTGCTGCTGTGGTTGTTTTGAGCATAAAGTATTTCACTGGTCAGAAGAAAGAAACAGGTCCCACTGGTGACTGTACTGTCTTTGATCTCAATAACATTAAATTGCGTTGGCCTCTGCAGCCCTGATTTTACAGTAGTGTGGATTGTACACGAGGTGCAGGTTCAGTTTGTCTTCTTAAGATAGTTGGATATTGTGCCATCCAAATGTTTCTGTTCCGTGTCAAACCCCATTGAATAAAAAACACAATTAGTCCAGGCTTACTACCCGCCTATGAGACAGGCAGCTGGCAAATAACTGGACTGATGAAGCACAACAAAAGTTCAAAAAGTTCTTGTAGCACAAAACCAGTGGACATAAAACTGCTTTGCCAAAAACATTTGCCTCGACTGCAGTAAGAGTTTTCCATCATTGGTCGAATGTATCCCAAACTGCAGGGATGCTGCAAGGTTCTGGCCGAAGCAATACTGGAACTGGCCTGAATGGTATTCAGGTCATTATTCAATACAACTGCAGGTATGACACATCTCATTACTCTCTCTTATGTCTCTTGGTGCCTGCTGATTTTCTGAGGACATGCTTGATTTTCTTTTCATAAAAAAAAAAAAAAAAATGATATGGTGCGAATTGGAGGCTGCAGTGTTGTTTATACGTTGCACTTTCCTGAATTACTTGTCAAACTTGGTTGAAGTGAAGAGTATCTGTATGTGGTGCTCTGGTTTTCAGCCTGTTAAGCTATGCTGCCTATCATTGCTCCTGCTACATACATACTCCCTGCCCTTAATCGCACTGTTGCTTTCATTAACTGGCTTCAAAATAGATCAGTGAAGTGTGATTATATTTAAATATTAAGATATCACTCATTATTACAGTAGCTGCAATACCTAAACCCAACCTAAGAGGGACACGAAAGTAGTAGCAAAAGGCTAATGGGGTAATCAAAGAACAAGTTATTTTAATCTATGTATTTCCAGGCCTGAAAAGCATGCATTTCTCTCCATGAAACACCTGGCACTTGCTGACATTTACTGAAAAATGAATCACTCTTGGGTGTCTCCACAAGACAATAAATAAGTAAACAGCGGAGAACACACGCGCACGCACACGGGTCCTATCGGAGAGGTTCCAATTCATTTACCAGAGCTCTTCTGTGCCTAAAAATAAGCAATTGAAACTAACAAAGCTGCAGGCGTCATGATTGAAGGATACTGTTCAGGCTCGTCAGACAGTACTCATTATTGGTATTGCTATTAAAGTGAAAACTTAAAAGTTACAATATAATAAAGACGTGTTTATGGCAGTGTATACAGTGTACTTGACAAAACTAGCTAATTAAACTAAGGAACAGAATTGCTTTAACATCATGTTCATCATATTTGTTCAGTACATGGTCTGACACGAGGTGCTTAAAAGAAGCCAGCCAGTCAGAGGCAAGTCAGCTATTAAGATGGCAGCTGAGGTGGCATACAAATAGCTTTGGGGAATCCTCTGAACTGTGATTAGGGAGTTCTATGCATCAATGCTAAACCGTTTAACATTTAAGAAAGGGGTTATTTTTCCCACCTCTACTTGTTAGGGCTGCTGTACATGTCTGTCAGCTGGCCTGCCTTCAGCAGTGAGGTGGCATTGTTAAAAAATAAAACCCATAATTAGGTAAAACATGGCTTTATATGAACCCTCTAAGAAAGGAATCAGTCTTCATCCATTCAATGATATCAAATAGAATAAAATGTCATTAAAATAGTAACACACACACACTCGGTGAATGGCTCCGTCAGCTGTGCTCAGACAGCAGCAACGAAGCCGCTTGGTACTCTGCAAGAGCCACCTCCGCACCAGCTCCAAGAGCCCTCTAATCTGTGCCAATCAGATGACGCTAACCAGCCATTTGTTGTTGAATCGGGCATCACTACACGCCCCCTCCTCATTCCAACAGCCATTGCACACCCTAGCAAAATGCTGGCAACGTAGCAAAAGCAGGCACAGCAGTGCTGGTGACAGAAATAGCAGAGTGGTGAATAATAGACAAAAAGAACTGTGGTGCAATTAACGTGGTGGCTTGGGGCTGATGTACTGTAGAGAGATTATGTTTTAAAAAGGGAGGGATGAGAGGGCGTTGGGAGAGAAGATGGAGAAGAGATATGAAAGAAATTAAATGAATTAAAAGAGTTTTAAGAATGGGACATTATGAGAAGAAAGAAAACCGAGACGCAAACACAACCGAGAGTAAGTGAGAGAGCAAACTAAACTATAGTCCTGTCATCAAAAGATCTATAGAGTAAATACAATCCCAGGCAGAAGCATCTAAAATATATATGATAATTACAGCAGCAAGTACATCTCACTGGCTTTGTTTCAATTATGTAATGCAAAGCTCACTTTTAACTGGAAAAAGTGAGCTTCCACTCAAATCCCTGGAGTAAATGAGGATGTCTTGTTATCCATTGCCTCACAGGACAGGTGACTTCTGAAGCCGAACGGAGAGAAAGCCATAGATTACAGCCATCAGGAAAGAGCTGCAGATTTCCAAAATGGCGCTGCTCTGCGTGGGCTGGAACAGCACTGCAGTGAGGAGAGGAGTGAGTGGGACTGAGAACTGAAAGCAGCTCACTCTTCAATACTTGTGTATGTGTGCTATGTATGCAAGAAGACAGAGGAGGATAGACAGACAGAAACATGGACAGCTGCAGAGATATGACATGCATTAAAAAAAATGAAATGTAAGAAAGGGAAATGTGAATGAAGTCAGAGGACACATTAAAACAGATTACATCTAAAAAAGGCTTTTTTTTCTGAAAACATTTCCTTTTACAATTTACACTTGAAATGATTAAGGCACAAGATGGAAACGACTTGGTAGTACAAAATGTAAACTATACGTTGGTGTTTCATGTTTACATCTTTGCTGAAGATTTCAATTCACTAATTTCACTGTCTTGAGCTACAAGGTATGAAAGCAAATGGATGCATTTTTACCAGAAGCGGGAAAGAAGAAAAAAAAAAAGTTGAATACACGTGCTGTAATGTGCAGT
The DNA here is from genome assembly GCA_038501785.1 of Myoxocephalus aenaeus. Classification (NCBI taxonomy): domain Eukaryota; kingdom Metazoa; phylum Chordata; class Actinopteri; order Perciformes; family Cottidae; genus Myoxocephalus; species Myoxocephalus aenaeus. The sequence goes on from JBAMJR010000009.1 coordinate 2,761,362, forward strand.
GAATGTATTGAAGGGAAACCCTGTTCCTTCCTGTTGCTGTCCGACAGCCTTTGCTTTCGCCAAGGAAGCCGCTTCACATTCCAATAGGAAACCCATCTCAGCCGCTTCCTGCTTCCCGTGAGGAAGTGACCGGTCAGAAGGCGAACGGGTGAGCAAGTCACACTTGTGACTGAAGTCTGGAGTGAAATTCAAGAAAAGAAAAGAAAAGAAAACCACTTTCAAACTGGTTCGACAATAGCTTAATAAACAGCAGCTTATCTGCTTAAGTGTGAGGGTGTGTTGACACTCCTCTGCTGTTTTTACACATGCTCTGCTTTCATTAAGACAACCTGCAGCTGCCACTATTCACAGATTATACTAATGCAAGAGGCTTAAGTGTGTAGCCTCCATACAGATTATAATTTTTTAGGGGGGGATGTCCCTTCTTTCTGCTGCCAACATTTTCATACTACCAGTTTGTTTTTATTCCTGCTAGCTGTTGTTACTGTAGACAGTTACCTGCTGATATTGCATGAATAAAAAAAGTCACAGCATGTATACTTTACTACACTTTGTAAATATTTTAAAGAGGTTTTTAAATAAATCCCCCAAATTTATCTCGGAAGTCACAAACCTGAGGTCACTAACTGCTTCAAAATAGAATTATTTTGAAGCAGTTAGTGACCTCTGTATGTGACAACTATATGAATAAACATACAGTAGTAGAACAGTAGAGGCGAAAAATCGTTAAGACTGGGTATACATGCTGGGCAGGTTTTACTGCCACACAAACTAGTTATATTGTTATAACACAAGCTCTGCCAATAGCACAAAACAAAACAACCAAACGTTTTTTTGCTTCAACGTTTCCTCTATTTCTTCTTCTTTTGTGCTCAGCAGTCATTGGTTACCGACACAATTATGTCTTGCATCTTTAAACAACTCTCTAAAGAACTTTTTGGCACGAAATGCTGTACCTGTCTTAATGTAACAGGAGCAAACGATAGTATTGAATCCTTTCTTTCAGAATTCCTTTTCAGAAAGGAAAATTTACCATACAAAACAAAGGTTTGTACAGTACTGTGTAATGTTATATTTAGGCACTAATTAGGCACACTTCAGCTGTTCATGGAAATGAATATCCTTACTGTGCCTATTTCTCCAGAACAATCCGAAAACATTCTGGGGAGAGCCTTGCACAAGAACATCTGTAGAGCCACCCAAAACAAGCACCCATATCTGTAACGTTAATCATGATGGAAAAAACATATCAACAATAAGCCTAACATCTTCTAGCTTGACCAAAGCCTGGAAAGAAACTATGGACATGTCATTCTTCTGTCTTTCGGCCCGCGCCGCAGCTATTATCCATAAGGTAACAACGGTGGTCGTGGTTAGAATAACATCTGACTCTACAAGACAAACCCATTTACTGAAATTGACACAGAAAAAGAGGCCGGTGGTTACTCAGACAGAGGCCATTCTCCAAACCTACACACTGCTAATAGATGCTGTGGCAGTAAGGACTAAATTGCAGTTCTTGGGGCTCCTGCTGACTGGTAGGCAGAAGGTTTTTTGCCCAATTATAGGGGAAAAGGGATGAAGCAGGATAAGGCCGGCCACTAGAATAGACCTAATGAGGACGTGGTATGATTGCTGTGGGACTGGAGAGACACGCGCTCATTTGTGCCCACAGCAAGCGTATTCATTTGGTAGAGGATGGCCAGAATGAAGAGGCAGAGAGAGCGACAGAGACGGATAGGGAGAGTTAATGGAAGTGAGAAGGATTGATTCCTCACTCAGTGTGAGAGCATGTGGGAGGAGATGAGATGCCGAGACTGAAAGTGGGAAAGAGAGAGATAGATACAGAATGTAAGTGTGTAGTCAGTCCATCGAGTCAATTTTTTCGCTCCCTTTTCTTTCAATCCGTCCATCCATCCCATAATAACACAGCTGACAGAGGCAGCGCTGCGGGAACCATCCATAATGATGCAAGTCCTCAAAGTCCAGTCTCGCTGGGTGCAAACACATCTAAGCGTGTAGTACAACCAACTATACTTTGTCGAGGACATGCAGCATTTAATAGAAGCTGAACAAAACCTGGAAAACCAGGGCAGACATGTGACAGGAAGGGAAGGCTCTGCCAGTCATTATTATTATCAGCTGTAACCACCGTATGAGTGCAGTGCGGCAGCCGTGAAACAACCAGCAAGGCACGCTAGCATGCAATACCATGCACACGTGGCCGGCCCGGCTATGTCAACAAAGTAAGGAGATGCTCAGATGACACCACACACACACACACACACATTACCCCACTATATCTTTACATAGAAAATAGTTGGTATAATAATGTTCAGAATGTTAAATGGTAGCTCCTTAAACTGAGAGTGAATGGAATATTTCACACTGTAGTGCCCCTCCTTGGTTCAGTGCCATCTCAATATTAAAATAAAAGAAACACAAGTAAAAACATAAATTATGCTCATCCACTTCATATTATCCATACCTCTTGGTGTGGTTATCAGTCACTCTCCACCAGCGCTCGAAGTGGGCCACCGGTACGCAGTACTGGCACTTCTGCATTCTACTTTTTGGCGTACCATAACTTTTTCATCTGCGCCCTCCTCTGCCCTCTCCATACCAGGTTATCTGGATGATTCATACGGGCGCAGTGGCAGCGTTTTTTGCACGTCTCATTAGCCACATGAACATAAAAACCATGTTGAGAGCATCTGGACGAGCAGACACACGGCTCGGCACCGAGAAGCCGGGTGGGGGGCAGAAAACGAGAGTAATTAAATGTATTTGTGAGCAAAGACACTTAAGGAAAAATGATATACAAGTTTTCTGAACCTGCTCTTTTGATTTACAAAATGTGATTTTACAGAGCAAATACTGCAAGAAACATGACATGTTCAGCCTAAGGTTCTAATATCTGTAATTAATTGAATGATTAGTTAACTATGGTATGTTTTGTCTTGAAGCTTTTGGAGCCTTATCCATAGTAGCCTTAAAATAATGGTCCAAAATGATGTAAAATTGTATAATTTTAACTGTAAAACATTCTTGGGAGGGGGGACCCGTAAATCCAATATCTCTGGTATATTTTATTCCCTGTTGAAATTCAGATAGTGTTTTTATTCTGCTGCATAATATATTCAATCATCCTGACTGGGACACTGCTCCTAAAACCTGAATGAATATCTCACACCGTCTGTCTGGCTGACGCTGATTCCAGGCTATAGGCATCCTAAAATATATTAAAGAGTGACATTATAGGCTACAAATAACACAGGAAAGCACTTTAAGTATTAACACTAAGTTGATGAAGAAGATGTATAGCCCAAGTATAATAATATAACTATAAAATCACAACTGATTATGACTCATCGTGTAACATGCTTCAAGAAATAGTTAATAAATAGGAATTAGTATCAAGAGATTGCCGATACCAGCCGGTACACACACCAACATGTGAATAAGGAGAGTACTCGCACTTCTTTTTTTTCCACTTAAAGCACTGCTCTCCACACTATCTCTCATTCCTGGTCTTTCCCCCCCCTCCCTTCTTCATACTTGTGTGAACATAGTGATGTATGTATCTATGTGTGTGTGTGTGGGAGGGGAGGAGAGCAGCATTGCTGGCTGGAGGAGGAGGTGAGAGAGAAAGAAGCGAGAGAGGGAAAGAAACACACACACACAGAGAGAGAGAGAGAGAGAGAGAGAGAGAGAGAGAGAGAGAGAGAGAGAGAGAGACATTTACTGGAACAAAACATGCCGTTTCTGTCTCATAGAAAGACACCATGTTTTATCTCAAAGCAGACTACTCCTCATTTTTACAATCTATATTATTCCTTAAATGTTAGATAGTATATCATATTTATAATTCCTATGTCTATCTTACCTTATTACTAGCCTAGGAAAACCAGAACATTATCCTTTGGCATTTTTGCCACCCGACTGAACTGCGAGTTGCTAGACCATCCATCCGTCTAGTGAAGGTAAAGATAGAGGGGGCATTTCCACTTTTAAATGCTGGGAAAGACTTATTTTTATTAACTTGACAATATGAATAACACATTTACAACCAAATGAGAGGCTTTACCTTTATAACACAATCCCAGTGATAGTCAACACATCCTTCATAAGTGGGGGAATGCAGTCGAAATGGATCCTCAATAGAAAAAAAACTCAATCAAATAATAGCCAAGAAATGAATGTTTAGATAATAAAATGGCATAGGAATAGAGACAAATGGCTGTACATTTGTTCAGAGCGTATAAAGGGAATCCTAATGGTACCAATTATCTATCATCGGCAAAATTTCACCAAAGGTGGCAACGATGACAAACTATGATTGGTTGTTTTTATGAAGTTCAGTGGTCCTTTTTGGAAAGAATAAGTGCAACAGAAGAACATTTATCTTGACAAAACAAATGGTAGCTGATGAATTTAACTAAAACTCAACAGAAGCAGCCTACGGACCACAGACCCTCAAACCCAACTGAGAAAGTCAGATACTTACTGAGGATCCCAGTATCTTGTCCAGGCCGGTGGACTCCAGACGATACAGTCTGAAGGCTGTCGGGTAACCCTGAAAGATATATTGATATTGTTTTTCATTAAGAATAATGTACATATTTTAAAACGCCACATCATAAACAGACTCACGCATGTGCATGCCCGCTACGTATCTGGATGAGTCCAACGTGTTTTAAACAGTAAGGTTTTAGTGAAGATACATGTACTACTTTAGGAAGTAGTAGGCATACGACTGGATACATAAGACCCGGATCATACCGCATGAGTTGTGTGAGAGTTTGCAAATGGATGTTTTGATATAGTTTTGCTGTTAAATGCAGCCTCTCGTTTATTTCAAATCCTCAAGGCTATTCTCCTAACACTAATACGTCTTAATATCGCTCCTCTTCTTCATCAGCAAAGAGCAGTGAACAAAACTTTCAGTTGGCAGCTTCTGATTTCCATCTCTATCCTGTCCTAAAATGACAATTGACTCCTGCGGCAGTTCATTTCAATTTATAGTTCCCACAACTCCAACAGAGTGAGACATCTTCTCTCAAACTGGTCATGTCGGGTCAACAACAAGAGTCTCAGGCCTGAGGCCTGTCTCACGAAGCTGGATTAACATACCCGGGGTTTCCCTCAGGTATCCAGCTGCACTTAACCAGATGTCCGCGGTCTCGCTTATTGGTCTCACGAAGCCGGTTATCAACTCGTTAAGTGAACCCAGGAGCGTCTCATCTAGATCTGTGCTCGTGCACATAAAAGGGGCGGAGTTAACTCCGTTACACCAATTGTGCACCATGGAGAAGCCGCCGAGAGCAACGTATTTTACAACGGAGGAGCAAACCATGCTGCAGCAGCCAGAAGCCGCAAGGAATCGTGGGGGGAAAAAATCGCCGACTCCGCCAATGCATAAATTACTGGGATTGTAATATTAAATCACTGTCTCAAATGTATGTGCCTATTTTGATTATCTTTTCGTTTTAACGATTTAACCTCATTTCAGTTGCAACCCCAGCTATAAGAACATGGGAGCAAGTTAAAAGGTAACAGTAAATTCAAACTGTCATACACTTACAAGCAATCTGTTGGTGCTGATCGTGCATTAAAGAAGAAGAAATCTTTTGCCACTTCTCATGTCGGCCACTGAGGAGGCAACAGATGAAGAGACGCTCTCTGGAGCGCTGCTCTTACTATCCTGCGCCTTCCTCAACGGGATTCTGTAGAAATGGGCAGGCCATTTTTCCAAGACAATGATTGGCCAGTAGGCGGTCTTATAGACCCGCTGAGATCTTATCCGGGAACTTAACCTGCTCCGGAGCAGGTTAGGCGTTCAGCGTAAGTTACCGGGGCAACGTACCCCGCTAAGAAGTGAACCAGCTTCGTGAGACGGAAAACCCAGAGTTAATCCAGAAGTTACCTCGCTAAACCGAAATCCAGTTTCGTGAGACAGGCCTCTGATCTCAAATCTCCACAATCACAGACTTCCGCAAAGTCAGTGAGGGTTTAGTTCTGCCCCACTGTCACATCGTGGAGTGTTTGAGGCTCTCCGGCAGACATGTTGAGCCCTTTATGAACCCTTTCTGTAAGTCAGCATTAGATGCAGACTTTGCCCAAGGGAATTACCCACAATTCATTGCAATGGGACGTTAAACACAGGGTAACCAGTGAAACCATGGAGATTAAAAAACAAAAAACAAAGAGGACGGCACATGCGTGTTCAGCCTGGCAAATTACATGTACTCAGAAACATGAAGGATTAAAGATGGAACATAAAAACCCATGAAATCAGAAGATGCTGCATTTGATTATTTATCAAATATTTAATTTAGTCAAAAATACGTAAAATAGATTATTTGAAATGACCTCTCATCTTGTGAGGAAAGAGCCAGGAAGAAGTTCAAATACCCACACTTGTACATCCTATTTCTTGATAATTCTGGTCATGGTAACGTGATAGATGCAGCAAAGTGTTGTCCCATTCGTATTCACACCATGTCAAGCCCTTACAGCCTCTCACACTCAACCATTTAACAGGTGACGTCAGTAAGTCCTGAGGGTTCAGGGTTTAAGGCCTCATCATTGTTGATCTTTCATTCATATCACCTTGACAGTTTAGAACCACGACCTTCAGTATCTGGAGCAAACTTAACTGGCGATTATTTTCTTGATTAAACGTAACTTGAAAAGTAGCTGAGCTATGAATCAACTGTCAAGATTGTTGTGAATGAATTTTATGTCGATTGTTTAATGAATTACTCGACTAATAAATTCAGCTTTACAAGAATGAGAAACATGACAAGACACTGGCTCTCTGGACTATACCTGTGTTGCTTAAACTATAAAATCCAGCTTAGATTTTGTATTATAATGCTAACAGGTACTCTGCATACCAAAAGATACTCTCACATTCATCAAGACTAACTCTGTCCAAAATTCCAGAAGTCAGATTTGCTTTTTGTTTCAGTGATACCTCCTCGTTGAGGGATTAGTTTTTATCTGATACCCTTATATAAAAAGCTAAATCACACTGAGGACAATGACCTTTTCATAACGGTGCACAACAGAGTCCTGACTAAAAAAAAAGGAGGATGAGGGCAGAGACAACAACAAGAGCCTTGGATTTCCCAAATGTAAATTCTGAACTGTGGCCTGGGAAAGTGAGCATAAGTTAATGATATCCTGCAAATAAATCCATTACAAATTGTAGGAATCGCTTTCCTGCTTTCAGTCTGTTAAAATCGGCTTAAAACACCTCTGGGGCAACATATCAGAGCCGAATTTAATGGAGTATCTCAAAATGGTAGAGGTAATCCAAGTTCCAGGAGCATCCCATTAACACGACTCTAAAAAAACATCATGATTACACAGTCTAATGAAGGTCATCCATAAGAGTATACAGAAGTGATCTACATGTATGATGCTCATAGTCGGCTTGTGATGACGGCATCAAAGAGAGTGCAAAGGAAAAAACACAGAACGTGCTTCAAACATACATGCTAACTAGCAAAATAGGTGACAAAGGTTAACAAGAGTGCAGTGTCCAGTGTATTCGCAGCTCAACAAGTAATCTGGCAGTTGTTTCTCACACACACACACACACACACACACACACACACACACACACACACAGCAGCAACAGCTGACTCTGCAGACTTAATATGAGTTCCATCTGTGTGGTCCTGTGAATTCATTTGATTTCTCTTGTGACTTGTGAACCAACGACAACCAACTTTAACAATCTCCTTCCCACCAGATATCACCAATAGTTAGCCTCGACTTACGGTTATGGTTTGACAGATCTGACAAACACTATCTGTATGGGCTTGATGTGAGTTTAACTGAACCTAAGACAACTTCATATAAAAATGACCTGGCCAAGAAGTTGTCACATAAACTGGCATAATGTTTTTTTAAAGAAATTGCAAGGTAAACACTCACGTCTGTTGTAACCTGAAAGAAGATAACATGCAGCATATTGTCTTCATTGTCTCATAACTGAGATTAGATCACACCTGCCTATTATATTTGGTTTCAAGGATTTCCATTCCAGAAAAAGGGTTTTAACAGCTCGTCTCCCGTGTCATTACCACATGTATTTTCAGTTGTATTTAACACCTGGTAATGATTTGGGAAATGATTTAGCAGAGGTGGTAAGTGACGTGAACATGCGATAAACCACTTACTGTCATCAGCTAAGTTTAATGAGCCAAACGCTGACACATCTCATCTTGTGTGATCAGTTCACTGGAGGTCTGATAGCAGTTTTCTCCATCATTAATATAGCCTTTAATGTGTGATGCAATGTCTCTTCCATTTCACCCTGTAGCTAGTTTAAAAAAAAAAAAAAGTGTAATAATTTCTCATGACGTTGGCAAGGGCAGCACATCCTTAACTACAATATGCAGCAGGGAACCACTTGATCCTTCGCTATGCCCCACTGCTACTCCTCCAAGCTGTCAGAGCTGCCACGGAGCCCACACGATCACCAACTGCACCCACTGCGTAAATGTTGTCCAATCTTTTGGAGAGAAAAAAAGCTAATTTGGAAAGAAACCGATAGAAGGGTCTACAATATGTGTTTTAAGGATATAATCAGTATGTCAAATTGATTCAGCAGTGAAATCAGGTTAGAAAAAGATAAAGCTAGAAGCTAAAGCCTACAGATCAGAGTGAAGAGGTGAACCATCACATCAGCTGGTGATCAAGACAGAAAACAATGAAATTAAGTAACAACGCTGCTCCTGTAAAGGGTTTTATTCACCGTTACAATCAGTAAATCAGTGTTTTCGCAAAGGATTTTGAGAGACTATGGTGGGTGATCATCGGATCCTTTTCAAGGGATCCAGGATCATGCTCCCCCAGAAGAAAATGTATATTTTTTTCAATTAAATGCACTTGGAGAGCTAAATTAAGAGGCTAGATCTCTGGTCGGCCACCACACTAAGTAATTAATGGGAAGTACTGATGTGTATACATTCAGCAAACCTTCAGCAGTTTGAGTGCTAACGGTAGTGCTAATGAGTATCATTAGCACATAGATGTGCCCAAGGCACTCCGGTAAACAATGACTAGCTTGAATTCCAGCTTGAAAAGAAAGAACATGAGACAATTTTGAGGCAAGAAAAAGAAATGCATTTATTCTACTCCTAACCGCTTATCATAATAAACTACAAACATATTCCAATCCTTTCCTCCAAACTTAAACAAATGTACTCTCCAAATCCATTTGTATCCTCGGAGCCTAAACAGTCGGCTTCATTACCATCCCGTTATATGCCAAGCTATTAGCACAGACTGCTAACCTGGACCTTGGACCGCTCCGCTGTCTGTTTCTGCTCGCTGGCATTCAGCCTAATGAGGCTTGCTAATGGTCCACCCATGTCAATCTGGGGGAAACATTCTAGTCTATACAAACTGAAACACATGGACACAGTTGCGAAGTACATACTCACACGTTCTACCATTATGCATGCACAGTTGCTTTGTTGATGACAGAAGACACATAACCCAAGCATGAGTCAACTATACACCAAACCTCTGTCTGGCATCCTAACATACTGTATCTCATACTCTCCATTCATCTTTCCATGCTGGACAGATCTGCGGATGTTATTTTGGGCTAGTACAGCCTGCCTTAACCCTGTAAAGAACTCTATTTGGGGTTTTCTGGCTGAGAAATCTGCAGTTTGGTTAATGTTACAAATAGTATCATTACAACATTAGCCAAACTCCAGATTTTAAAGAAAGAGTTTCAACATTAACGACCCACATTTTTAGGAAATAATAAGAAAACACGTAATAGTAATGAGCATACCAACTGGAATGAGACATATAGTACATTAACTAAGTGGAAAACCTTTTGTTCCACCCTACCACTTATCCACCAGTTGACACTCGTGTCAACTTCTGCTGCAAGTCCTAACTTTGATTGGCTTCCCAAGGCCACACGCTCACAGGAACTTGTCCATTAATCATGCTCTGTTAATGTTACTAGTTAATGATTGTGAGTCCTGTTACAACACATTTATAAAGCGTGGCCTCAGTCTGGAGGTTCACATGACACAGCGGGGTTGACTATAATACCAAAAACACCAGTTTTAACAGCTTTGTTTCAGGGTCCGGAAGAAAATATAAACTACCGTGTGATTCTGAAGAGATGGCTGCTCAGCAGGCTAGGAAACCTGGTGAAACTAATTCAACATTATCTAAATTGTGTTTTAACATGATGCATTGTACGAAGATATTTATTGTAAGAAATGCAATGGACTTGGAGCATTAAAGGAAAACGGAAAATGAATTAAAGTGTGTCCGGGGAAGTACAGGACTGCAGAAGTTTAACTATGACCAATACTGTGACTGCTAGCAAGGAGAAATCAAAATACCGGTAGTTTAAGGGAAGGGCAGACAGATGATGGCATAGAAATGAGACGGAGATGCAGGTTTTGGAGAGCAGAGAAAGGAAGAAAAAGTGAAGGACAAAACAGGTCAAAGCTGGTAAAGCCATTGTGTGGGCTGGCAGGAAAGTTCATGTCTTAGGCCAAAGCCACAAGCTTCTCCAATTGCTTTTACACCAGCATACGGCATCTTCCTGCAACTAGGAAATGTAAAAAAAGATCGATCTGGATGTCTTTTGATTATCAAACATATTCTGGCCTCTCGGCTACATATTACCTTGGATTTAGAGACAATGTCTGCCAAGTAAAATAAAGTACCAAATGTCAAATTCAATCTGCAAAACATTCCATAAATGTAAAGCTTACAAGACCCACTGTTGATTTCCTTCCAATTATGTATTTTTACTGTAGATTTGAAGCATGTTCCATCCATTAGCCATAAAGCAAAACCCAATATGACCAAAGAAAACGCTGTGATTAAGAAAAATGTGTACTTTGGCAAAGTTTTTTCGGCGACAGCTTGACAATACAAATCATGCTGTCAGTGGTATACTGGGCTCAGACGCAGCATGAGCTCAAGTTGCAGGTCGTAAAAGAGACAACATCCAGATGTCTGGCAGGATGCACAAGAATGCAGAAGAGGATTTAAGGAGCTAGTTCTCTTCCCAGTCAGCTACTGAGGGCCGTGGTTCCTCCCAGGTGAGGATCAAATCCTTATTGGGAGCCACACTGGAAACACCGAATAATCCAAAGGTATTTGATCCCACTTTCTTTATAAAGTTTTAATATATAAATCTTGAACATAAAAAAGGATTATAAATAAATAGCAATTTTTAAAATGGCTAAGTTATGTTCCAATTAAAACATCTGGCCGTTGCAACTTTTACAAAGGTTATGCAAATAGAAGGACTATATTTGTGCAGGACAGTTTTCAGCTGCAGATTAGACCAGGTACCAGTAGTATTCATGGCACCTGGACAATATATATATATATATATATATATATATATATATATATATATATATATATATATATATATATATATATATATATATATATATATATATATATATATATATAGTTTATTTGTGTGTGTTTTTTAAATATTTATTTTTAAATCGTTTCCGACAACAATGGCGGCCCGTGGCACAAAGTGATTAAGCAGACTATTAGTATGAATCTAAAGCTCCTAAAGTTAATGTTTCATGGAAGCTGACTTTGACTTTAACCATTTTAAAAACAATAGCAATACACAATGGCAAAGCTTGAGCAAAGTGTAACTGTAAGACACAATAGTCGTCAAATGTGCATTGTTTATATGTGAGTGATTCAGCTTCTTCACCCAGACAGACAATCATCAAGAGATTTTAGCACAAATCTCGTTTGGCCTAAATTCTGCACTTAAGGATCCCACTATATGGTTGTTAGGCTGGCCTTGGATGTGTCATAATTTCACTATACCAGTCTCTCCAAAATAATTCTCAGAGGGGGCACTGAGGAACAAATGATGGATGATATGAGAGACTGGAAAAAACTTTCCTCACAACAACACACTTTTTCCTGTCTTGGTCTAATCATGGTGACTAATGGAAGTGTGTGCCTCTTGCAATACAGAAAGGGGAGAATAATGATCCAGACTATTGGCTTGTGCATTCTTTCACAAAGAATTCCATTGATATTAATTAGTGTCAACCAAAATATGCTTGCAAAAAAACTAACCATACAAACCCATTTCCACATTACAGGAGTGAGTGCATAAAGTGTGGGGTGTGACGTGATGCAGACTGAAGACTCTATAAAGCCCCATGCAGGTGTTTGGGAGAGCTAGAACTTGTAGAAACTCACATTTCTCTGTGGATTCCATTTCAAAAGCCACCGCGAGCCCGCATAAGCAGCTTTGTTCCTTTGCCACCTATCCTCACGTTATGCCCATTCTAAACCTATCTTTATTGTTTTGGCCACAGCTCTCTATTGAGTCTCAGCTGCCTGCTTTTCGCATCCCTCAGTCATGGGGACATAAGCTTCAGTTTTCCTCTCCCACACTCTTCAGCTCTTTAGAAAACAGGGATACAGGCTAGCGGAGCTGCTGTATCAAATCTATTTGTCGGTTAAACCTTCTTCAGAGTGGAGCCTGGATTAGGCCTGCTGCTGCTGCTGCTATACAGAGAAACCTGGCGTGCGTGTTTGCTTTGCACTAAGGGCCAGAGAGCTTTGACGGGCCAAGCTAGTCGGGTAGCTCTTGATTTGCCAGGAGGAGTTCACCCAACGACCACAGAAGCCTCATATTTACTATCATCGTGGTTATAGTGATTATAAGTGTGTGGTTGTGGCTGCTTACTTGTGAGTGTCTATATAACTTGTGTAATTATGTGCAATTTTCCACAAGTTAACAAACTAAGAGCCTATTGAGAGAATTAATGCCAATCAACAGTATTGAGGAGTTTAAGTGCTGTGGAGGCGACGTGGTTGCTTTTTAAGCCAAGTATCACTGCCATCGAGCCAAAAAGAGGAGTAGAATTAGTAACAGAGGTGGAAGAAGAAAAGGAAGGAAGGAAAAGTTTGTGTGTGTCTGAAGAAGCCTGGGAATCATCTGTGTGCGAGGGGAATTGACAAAACGTGGCAAGGAAGAAAAGAAAAAAAAAGCATGACCAAAGAAGCAGATCCTCTGCTACGACTGTAAATCAAACCAGGACTGAAAGTCCACAAGCAAGGGACGGGGCGGGAGAAAGGGAGAGTGAGAGAGAGGAAGGTGAGGTGAGGTGAAGAGCGGAGGAATTGAAAGTGTTATCCAGAAAAGCAAATTAACTCGGAAAAACAAAGAATGCTACGGATAGAAATATAAAAAGATAAAGTGAGACAGACAAGAAAATTGGTAAAGAGTTCTAACTTGAGTTTACAAGTTCAACTGGAAAAACCTTTCCATTCTCTCCACTTCACCCCTCTTCTACACTTCCAATGAGCACACATATCAAAGATTCAGGTAGCCAAGAAAGTGTGTGCATCTGTGTGCGGCCATGTGTGTGTTCTGTGTCTCTAAGAGCCACCTGCACCTCACCCCTTGATACAGACCCGGAGCAGCATTAATATTTAAGCCTCGTGGTCAAAGCGACTCCTTAGAAAATGTAAACCGTTCTGCACCTCTGTCTCACCAAAATCTAACAAAGTACAAGCCTCGACAGTTATCTCAAGTGTTGGTGTAGGTCTGTGTGGTGCCTATTGGGAACCAACGGTGTGGTAAAACCTTGATAATGAAAGCTATAAATCACAGCTACCGTATCCCCAGCCACAAAGCCCATAAAACTCCAGCTCACAACAGCCAGACACCAAAAAACATGCTGTTTTCTTGTGATGCTTCTCTCAATCTTTTCTTCTCTCTACGAGCGTTCACCCAATACACAACAGCAGTGGCACGGGTTGTCATGGCCAAGCCAATTTACCATAAAGACGCTTGCCTCTTGTTACACCCCACTACATTTCGCCTGGCACTTTGTGAAATATCTCCAAAAACAAAACAAAAATGAAATCAAGATCAATGAAAGTATGGGATGAGGACAGTGGATTGACGTTGCAAGGTAGCCTTGAATGTACAGATTGGGAGGTGTTTGAATGCCCATATAAAGATGTATACCGAAGTGGTCACTTCCTACTTCAACTCCTGTGTAGATAATGGGATCCCCCACCAAACAAAACAAAACCATATGCAACTACTTACCCTTGGGTCACTGTTGACAAAATAAAATAAAAAAATTAATTCAATGGCATTTAAAATAAATAACGAAGAATGAATGAAGTGAAGCAGCTACTCAAAAACAACAGTGCAAGGAGGGCATGGCATGGCATAAAAACAATGAACTCACAGTGGACCGACACTGCACAAACAGCAGAGTTTGCCATTGATCTAAATTGCTTTTTTGCAAGTAATGAGACTGATAGATCGTTTCAATTCGAGCCCATGGGGAACTGGTCAGAGGGTGGCACGCTTTTATGAGTAATATTGGAGGAAGTGCAGATAAATACTATGAGACCTATCGGTTCTGGTGGAATGGATGGGAATACTATACAAAACTGATGTGTGCAGTAAAGCTATATATACACATATATATTCACTAAACTCTTGGAAGCATCACAGGACTTGTAAATACTTCCACGGTCTAAAATAATCCCCACACCTAAAAAGACAAATCTCTCTGTTACTTAAATGATTTAAGACCGATAACTTTAACGTTTTGAGCAAATTCCTTTATCTTGCAGAAAAATCTGAAACCCATGGTCAGATGGAAGCTTTAAACATTTCATATATAGCAAAGAAAGCTGTAGAGGATGCAACAGTGACACTTCGAATTCAAGTTTACGGCGACTGTGGTGGCTCAGTGGTGAGCAGGGTTGGCCTTCAATCATGAGGATTGACGGTTCAATCCCCGGCTCCGCTAGCCCATGTCGATGTGTCCTTGGGCAAGACACTTAACCCCAAATTGCTCCCGTAGCTGTCCTTACGGTGTATGAATGTTAGCTACTCCTGATGGCCCGTCAGTGTATGAATGGGAGTGAATGATGTCATATAGTGTTAAAGCACTTCGAGTGGTCGGAAGACTAGAAAAGCGCTGTACAAGTACAGGACCATTACCTGGAATCCCCAGAATCTCATGTGCGAATACTGTTTGCAGACTTCTCATTCAGATAACTCATTGATTTTTAAACATAAAGAAAACAAAAGAAATGATCATTGATTTTAGCAGAAACTCCTGTCTCCAGTAATCAGGAATGACAACCATTAAAAGTGTAGAGGAGTACAAGTAATTGGAAAGTTGTTTTCAGTTCATTAAAGTTAATTGTAACATTTTGGTCACCTAAAAATGCCTTATTCAGCATGCATTTGTTCTTAGCTCCATCCTCTTGCTTCTAGTTGCAAAAAAACAAGATAGCGCCAGCCAAAATGACGAACTCCAGTCTTCAAAACGGCACTCCACAAACCACTGGATGACTATGTCCACTTCATAAACGGTCTATGTGGGCAATACAGGTTTAATTCATAGTAGTCATAGCTAGCTAGTGCACTGTACAAATGACCACATAGGTTCTTGTTGTTATATGATATTAGTACAGGTATTTCATGTGGGTCCATTTTAAAATTGGAAAGTTTGGTCCAGACAAATTTCAAGAAATCGGCCAAATTTCAAGATCCATGTCCAAAAAAGGTGACAGGTTTGCTGCTATGCAACATTAAAGTTGCTTTGTGATCCATAATATATTGCATAACAATCCGTCTGTTGTATTTTGTCAAGAAGAACCACATGCTTTGTAAATAAACAAATAATGCGTGTATAATAACAGCGCTCGTCTACGCAAATGTATCTATCCTGTGTTTCTTAACAATGTGATCTGATTTCTATCCTACGATTCAAAATCAAATGCAGTATTCTTAACTTTGTCTGTCTGCAGGTGTTTTATTTTACAGGACAAAGTCAAGAGGAAATGATAGTCAGAGATGTGTGCCAACTTCCCAACCACTTATACTTTTGGTAAAAGTCCTTGGAAAATTGCCGCTCTAACATTGAGGTAAATAAGAGGGAGAGAGAAACACATGTACATACGCTAAGGCTTTTAATCCTGACATCTGAAGACACAAGCCCGGTACTTAGCAGTTAGCCTAGTGTTTTGTTATCGCGCCACTCCTTATTGTGCCGACAGTCTACACAATTTCAAAACACCAGGCACAGTCCCATCCCAGGTAGCATCATTAACAGGCAAGCCAAAACAATGTCTGACAAGTTTACAGGGGAGAGCGATCCACTCTAAGGCCTAAACGAATTTCCATGTCTTGACGAAACAGAAAGGTAGCTCTTTGTTTGGTGGTGTAGTTCTGCATTTAAATTCTTGGAAGTCACTAGTCACTACAAGATAACAGCAGCGGTCCACCTGAATTAATTCAAGCCTAGCCCATGATGTGCAGGACAATACGTTACATATGTTGTTATGCACTTTAAAAAGGTGCTTCTTTTAGTGACTCTTCACAACCATGTCTCACATCAGTGTTGGCAAATATGCAGATTCCTTTTTACATTGGGACCCATAAATAATAAAAATACTAGATAGTGTATCTAGCTATAGTTTGCTAGACCATGCACGCACTATGATACTAAACACTAGTGATCCCTAACCCTCTTAGTACCCACGTGTACTTGATTTTTGGTTTGATTTGAGTCCAACAAAACTCAAATGGCAGCTAATTAAAAAGGTCAATTAATCTGAAGAATTCATCATGCAGGATTTAACAATGCATATACGGCTCTTAGAGGCCTATGGTTGGAGACCAACGAGGTAGAAAATCTGCACTTGTATTGATTAAGGCTAAACCAGCTGAGAGGCAAATGGCTGTGAGGCTATTGGTCAAAAGACGAGGGAGGCCGATTGACAACTGCATGTTTAATGGCCGTGAGAAACAGTGTGCAGGGGTTCCTGGGTAATCTCTGTTTTAAGGGATGGAAGGAGGATAGGGCCGCAGACAGCAAGCCCTGTGACACTTTGACAGATGTGAGGCTTTGCACCTCCCAAAGGGGGCAAAACAGAGAAAAGGACTTTGAATAAAAGGCTTACTGCTAAGCTTTCTGTGCAGTGCCCTCAGCCCCGCAGCTCACAACCAAAGAAAGGGTCGAGCCGTTGCTTGACTACAGGCATCTGGGGCTTTTCCTGGCAAAACAAAACAATTAAGTGCGGGGGATGGATCTTCTTGAGGTCCACCTTTGCCTCCCTCGCAAGTATCCCTCTAAAACCTATACTTCTCTACTAGTATTTATCTCGACCCTCTGCATTTTCCCCCTGTACCGATCAAATGTCTTTTCATTCCTTCTTTTTCGTCTTCCCTCGATCTTCCCTCACCTGCTTATCTCTACCCAGTCCTGTTGCCATCCATGTATCTCTATGTCATTTTTGTGGCCATCTAAGTCTCCTGCCCAGTGTTCCTCTGTGCTCCACCTCATTTGAGGGCTGAAACAAAGCTGCAGGAACTGCTTTGGGTGCAGATATACAGCGCTAATGGCTCCACCACGCCCCAATCAGATACTGTCAAAGGGGCCAAAAATGGTCGATGTCCAGAGAGGCTGGATTGGGAGAAACCAAGAGAAGTTCCCGTTTGGGCGTTTTCAGGCAGCGCTTAACGGTTTCATCCATCCATCCATCCATCCATCCATCCATCCATTACTTAAGACCTGTCTGTGTGGTCACATGTATTTCTCTTTAATGGAATTCACCCTTAAATAAATTGTGTATAGTGAGCTTTTCCTCAAATTCCAGAGAGTTGTAATGCCATTGGCATAACAGACATGTGATAATCAACTGACAACCTTGAAAATCTTCACCTATACCCTATTACATTTGTATCAATACAACAGGCATGCCAGAAATGTATACAGTACTTAAACACAAAGCTTTCCCCTGAACATGCCTACCAAACATCAAGAGTTGACCCTCTGACATTTCCTTTGGCTTATAACACAAATTGCTATACAACACAAAACATTGTTTATTAAATCACGGCCGCCAGTGCTGCTGACATTTCTTTCGGTGGTTATAGTCCCTTAATGACTGCTGTGTATAGGGGAGCTTGAGTTTCAGCCTGTGTTTGTTCAAAACAAACTTCTATTAAATGGTCTATGTGTCTAGCTTTAAGGCCCTATCAGAGACACAGCTCTAAGTTATAGCACAGACGCCTCTTCCTTTAATTACAGAGGTCTGCGAGAGCAACATAAGCTTTTAACGATAGTGACTCTGATACAGGCTTTTAAATAAGAGCGTACAGGGTGACAGGCCTCTTCCTGGAAGACACCTGCAGCATATTATTCTGTCTTTTTTCAAGGTTTACGTTACTTGCAGAGTCGGCCAAATGAAACACACCAGCCTCCTGTGCAAATTAACACTAACTGAGTCTTCAAAGAGGGTCCTGTCCACAATCACTGTGTAACACATTGCCAACACAAGGGGAGAAGATAGTACTAACTAGTGTAAGCTGCCTTTTTCTACAATGCATGATGAAAGGGTATTTGTTTTTGGTGCATTGCTCCACTGAAATGAAAGTGCTACAAGAAGAAGCTTTGGATGTAAAAAGAAGGAAAAAAAAGAAAAATGGCTTCTAATTACCGCTGTTAGAACCCTGCATTATCATTACACTCCAAGGTTTCTGACAACACAACAGACGCGCTGCCATGGCAACACCGTGCCGGGAAGACAGGATGTCGGTGCTGCCGTTTCATGTTTTGCCCATTTGAAATTTGCCTCTGATCCATACCGGCTACATGTGATCAGCCTTTTCGGGGTCAATCTTTTCATCGACCTCTACCCCGATCCTGAACCCACTCTGACGGGCGCAGGTGGACTCATCAGTCGGCTCGGCTGGCACCACTTCACCCATGGGCTGAACAACACGGCACAGCTGGGTTCATCTGATATTATGTAACGCAGCACCACCCCCGCAGGCCTCGTTCACACTACCCCTCTCCTCCTACTCCCCCTCCCACGAGTGCACCATTGGCCATTTGCAGGCTGAGGTGCATTGTGATACAAGAGTGCTCCAGCTCTGACACAACCTGTGGGGATATTTGTGAAGGATTCAGCTTTGGAAAATTAAAAAATATATAATAATAATAATAGGAAACCCATGCATAGAGATGTGGTGACCAGCAGCTTATTGTGCTCATGTTTTCCCCACAACTGGTGCTCTTCAACATAAAGGTATTCCTATACTTCATGCAGTTGGGGTTTAACTAAAATGGGTGATTAGATTCCAGGGTTGTATCCATCATTGCTCCTACCGGTGATTCTGCCTTTACTTCTTGGACACACATTTTGTTACTAAGCAATACCTGCTAAAAGTGGAATTGCACCCGTTGCCTGGCAACATTAGCCTATTGAATCTCATACCAGGAAGCGATGAGAACCCAGCGGTGCGTTGAGCTACAACCCTCTGGATTCTCTTTTCATACCGGGTACAGATTGTAATGTCCAAAGTGCAATGATGCTATTCAAGTCATCCAATATCCCATTAAATCTGTACACCTGGCCTCTCACAATCATGAATGTAATTCAACACACAGACACAAACCTGGCACTTTATGAATTCATGAAGCAATAGCATACCCCCGACTGTTCTCTTACTCACTGCTGCAAAGTATAACCGCAAGAAAAGAGGCCACTTCTTTCAAACCAGTTTGTCAGTGACGAGACCATAAAATACAGAAAACCAGAGGGGCAGGCTGAAGTGAGACCCTTCCTTTCAACCGCTCCTCGACTCCTCGACCCTGGCCTCCTCCCTGAGTGCCTTATGAGATGTTAAAGGGCTTCAGGTGGTCTCTTCATTAAAAATCAACCCTGTGGTCCCACATTGAAGATGCTTTACTTTTAAACTGTCCTGCTGTCATTAGAATGAACCGCTAGGGCAGTCAACTCTCCTCCCAGGCGGCAGTTACTTCCTAATGAAAAACAGCTTGCTTAAGCTCACACGACTCATCCATAAATCACTGATCGAAGCTTCCTCCTTTCAACTGGAGAGACCCAGCGGAGGCATTAGCTGGAAGTTGTCAGAACGCCACTGGAATGGATCAAAGCTCTGTGCGGTAAATCGCCTCTGATGACCCTTTGAAAGCACTCCAACGCCAGCAGCCCGCTCAATTTGAGTGACTGGGTAACGAGGCAGGAACAGATGCCGAGGAAACAGGTGTGAGGAGGAGAGCACGAAGGTTTTCTGACAGACAAGGTGGCGATCACTTGCTCCATGAGTCAAGACTGGGTTGTCGTTTTTTTTTTTTCAGCTGACGGAAACAGACAGGTTACTGCTAGGCGACACAAAATCTGGGTTTGTGAACTTTGGGATATTATAAAATACACGTTGACACGTTTAGGGGCTGCAACTAATAATTGATGAATGAATGAACATTTCCCATCATAATTTTTGAGCCCAGGATGACATATTGCTTCTTTTGCTAAAAAAAAGCAATATGGAGATAAAAGCAGATAAAGCTCATATTTAAAAAAGGCACCAGAACATTTTTGAAATAGTTCGAAAAAACATCTGAAATGATAAATCTGTTATAAAAATAGTTATCCGTCTATCAATTTATAGATTAATCAACTAATAGTTTGCATTTTTTTAATCTAAAAAAGACAGAAATCATAACAAAATACAGGCCATCTTCAATCTGCAAGTCTGTGATTGGAAATGAAAGCACAGCATATATGTTCCCTGGGCAATATATCGATATTATATGGATATTGTGATACGAGAATGTTTTTCCCTGGATTTAAAGGCTGCATTACAGTAAAGTGATGGAATTTTCTGAATTTACCAGACTGCTCTAGCTGTTGCATTATTTGCATTTACTTTTATATCCACATTACTTATTTATTGACAGCCCCAATAGCCAACTCTACAATATCATTGCAAGATCCGTATCGAGGTATTTGGTCAAACTGATGGTGATAGTGTAGGCTGTCTGAGCAGAGGTTCAGGAGGGTGAGCGAGGTTAGGATTGCATTCACTAACTGACATCAGCAACAAAGCCCATTGAAGCTGGCTTCTCTGCAACAACATACCGCCGTGTTTGGAGCCCAAAACGTCCAATCCTGCCTGTCCAAATAATCATTAACCAGTTAAACCCTGAGTAAATATTTCAAGAACCTCTGTAAACTAGAAGGTAAATACACACCTCAGAGGTGGCCGACGTAAAAACACATTAAAAAAAACACACACACACACACACACACACACACACACACACACACACACACACACACACACAGGTTTGGGCACTGTGGCATGCAGATGTCATTGTTCTGTATCGAGTTGAGCTTGGATAAAGTTGAAAACAATGAGGTCATCCCTATTGTGTACACACAGCATTCTCACACATTCAGCATGCCACTGAACACTCAGCTGAAAGCATAATGGGATGAACGGACAGAAAGGCTGAAGCCCTTTTACTAAACATTTGGTCTTTACAAAGCCATGAACCTGAAATCTTTCAAACCAAACAATGGAAACGCGACTCTGGTTTTCAAGGCCATCCCCTGGCTTGCCAAAACACTCCCCTTCTTGGATGAGCGAGCACAGTGAGCAGAGAGGCTGCAGTGAGCAGTGAGGATCACGACAAGCCACTTTCCTGTTGTGGTTTCTGCTCCACCACCTGCCAGCCAGATGTTGTAAGCCTGGGCACTGTGACCTCATTTTTATGGTTGGAAAAATAAAATAATGTAAAAATCATCTCTAGGTGCATATGAATCCTATCTTCTAGCCTAGATGGTGTTTGTAGAATAGGCGCTGGAGTCAGCGGAATAAACTGATGAATCAATTTGTTGAAACTTCAACGATATATTAATCGTTGAAGTGATTTCTCAATCAAAATGCCGACATGAGCCGGTTTCTAAAAAGTTCAGATCATCTTTCTTTTTTACCTATTTGTAAATGAAAAGCCGTTGAGTTTTTTAACTATTGGTCAGACAAACACATAACATGAATCCTGAACTGTGAAGTATTCTATTTTTCAGTATTGTCAGACATTTTATAGATGGTATTTTTATTTTT
The DNA here is from genome assembly GCA_038501785.1 of Myoxocephalus aenaeus. NCBI lineage: Eukaryota > Metazoa > Chordata > Actinopteri > Perciformes > Cottidae > Myoxocephalus > Myoxocephalus aenaeus. Next base: position 2,783,335 of record JBAMJR010000009.1, read on the forward strand.
TATTTTTTTACCACAAATACAAGTAAATTAAATGAAAAATAAATACCAAAACAAAGTCCAGTCCTAGACATAGACGAACAAGTGTCAGTGAGGAACTCACTGCTATCAGCATCGTGTCTGGCTTTGCGTCAGTACATGGATCTGCAAAGCAGGAAAACTGTTGAAGGTTCAGCCAAAAGCTGCTGCTGATCCCAGTGCATCAAGATGGATTTATGTGTTTACCTCGCCTCCCAAAACCCAGGCAAGATGACTTTCATTACGAGGATACACCAGAGCTCTTTTCTCTTTGGCACAATGAGCGAGTGCTGGAGCCTTTCTTCTAAATGAAATGACATCTATGAAAATTCCCTCAATATGCCTCATTTTTCCTTCAGCCGTTTACCAAATGCAACTTTTGTTACAGCCGTCTTTAATTAATCTAAATTCATGCAATGTTGTACAATAATACTTTTGTACCAGTCTGTGATCACATAAATAGCAGATGTACCGTTTACCGAACTGGATATTTCAACACAAACAGAAAAAGAGGCAGGAAGACAAGCAGCACAAGAGTCACTGTTAGCAAGAGAACAACCAGAAACATCCACAAAACCATTTGCTGCTTCCTCCGGTCAAGGTCGTAGGAGGCTGAAGCCTTTACTACGCTCTCAGAAAATATTCAGAGCATGCTGTAGTTAAAAGCACAATTCATACTGGGATACAATATATTAAATTGATGTCAAACAAATGTGATCCAACCACATTTGAAGTCTTGAGAGTAAAATTCTTGTTAAATAATAAACAGAAACGTAGAACCTTTAACTTCAAGTTTTTCCAGACGCTTTAGAAACGTAACACTGGTCAGATCATTAATCTATAACCGGACAACATTGATCAATATGGTCTGGAATTTTTCGTCTTTTATACAGGTGGTACATAATGACTGTTAAGAGAGTTGATGAGGAGCATTGGTTATTAAGGTGAGCAGCAGCAGTACCAAGAAACCACCTTAAAACATTGTTTAAAAGAAGGGGGGGGGGCACTTATAAGTGAACTTTTAAAAGATTTCCTTTTCATAACAGTACAACGCCACATCTATGCCTAAAATGTGTGTTCCAGTGTCTTCTGGGAATGCGGCTCCCTCCCAGGCAGCCGCATTACCAGAACCATCAACATGGCCACAAGAGTATCTGTTTGGTTTGCTGTGGCTCGGTGGGGCATTAAAGCCGAGGAAGAAAACTCAAACTGACAGTGTAATCACAGACACTGTCAATTACAGCACACTTAATGAATCAATTTCAATGATGGGAAACGACTCTAAAGCCGGTTCACTTTAAAAGCCAGATTTCTCCCTCTGAAGCACTTGCTGGGGCGAATCTGCAAAGTGTGGTATGACACAGAAGAAGACAACGTGCCTCATATCTTCTTCTTCATCGCATTAAAAAAAAAGGGCAGCGGCGTCAAAACCTTCCGATATTTTCATATTCTGCATGCAGCGCTTGATCATAAAAGGAAACTTACTGTCAACAGATGACAGCTTTCCCAAGCTTCAAGAAGTAACAGTTTCCTTTAGATCAGAGCGGCGACTCCATCCAGCGGGGATGAACAATGACCAGGATATGTTTTCCCTTCATCCTGTGCCTACTTGTGACTGTCGTCAGAAGAGGTTTCCCTACAGCGACATATGAGAAAAGCATGTGTCTGTTAAGGAAATTGTACATTTTACAAAGCACGGACACAACCTGTTAAATATCTGCACATTTGTTATAATCTAACTATTAAATGACTGAGTAAAAGTATTCAGACTGAATTGCAATGCCCGATTATACTAATCTTGTATGAATAAAGCATATGCAAATGCATCAGCGTTTCAAGAGGATGATCATATTTTTGGAGCACACTCCTCCTTTTTCATTGAATTGAAGACAGTAGTGCAGACTCACTGGCCAGCTTGGACCCAAAAATGAGAGATCTCATAGGTTACAACAGCAAAACAATAACAAGTATCATATAGAGTCTGTTGCATTCATCAATCATTAACATAGTCAGAGTCAACAGCACATGCAGAACACAGAAATGCTCTTTTCCCAAACTGAACTGCATGCTTTACGTAATACAATTAACCATTCTCTCATTTATTTATTTTATCTGAGTAATTCAGGCAACAAATTGAGTGGATGGCTCATGCCATCAGAATGATTGGATGACAACACAGTCCCATGAGGATGGGTCAAATGTTCCACGGGCATATGAGTGATAAAAAAATTAGCCATGCTCCTTGAACAACTGGATTGTTCTGGACCGCATTAGTCGGTGCAAAATTGTAACGAGTGATTAGTAATAATCCTCACTTTCCCAGGATAGTCTGTGTAAATGCATCCTTTTAACACATAGCTACACAACGAACACAGCTTAGTGCCTATAATGCTAAAAGGGCAGTTGAAATTACAAGTCTATTGGATGAGCGGGGTCTGCCTCTTCAAATGGTTTCTTTGCTGTAAATGGAGATCTATTCACATTTACAAAATGTACTAAAAATCTTCCATTGCACTCCACAGAACTTTTTACATTCATAGCTGATGGAATAGGTCAAACATATCTTGCAAATCACAAGATGTCTAGTTGGCCTCGACTAAGGGCATATAAGGCTCCACTTAACACAGAGATGGGAGAGGGAGAAACTTCTTGGGTGCTTCAGACAGGAACAAAATCATAGTACGTCTGAGAAAATCTCATCCAAACAGGCCTTTAATGGTTAAGATTTCCAATTACAGAGGCTCCTCAGGTGAAACCCTGGAGGTAAAAACAATCTTTAATCTCTTAATAGTATGTTCTTTAAAAATTGCATCTTGCTATTTGCAATTTTGCCATCTCTCACATGAATCTACACTCACTATTTTACAAAGCAAAAATGTGTACCTCTCTGGCCGACGTTCAGCACACTAAAGGGCTTTGCTGTTAAACTTAGAGAGTGTGATTGTTTGGTTTCAGATTTTTCTGCATGAAAAAAAATAAAAATCAACAGCAACTCAGTCCCCAGTTTGCCCGTCCAGGAGAGTGGTTGTGTCGAGATGGTAACCCGTGAATTGCGAAAACGAGCCAAAGCTCTTGAGACTTGCTGCCCGAAGACCTAACCTTAACCGTAACCGTTAAGGTCAATGCCTGATCTTAACCATCTCGCGAGAAGTTCTCAACTTGTGGGACAACCCGGGAGAGTCAGCAGCCACCGTCGTGGACACATGCAGCTACTCTCCCCCCCCCTCCCCCCCCCCCCCCGCATCAACAACTACAGCTGCGGGCTGTCAGCTGTGTCCGCCTGACATAGCTTTACTCTGTCAGGGTTTCCGCTCGAGTATTTGCAAGCTCGGCATAACATTAGGGTGTGCCCGGCCGAGAGAATGAGCAGTTATGGGACGATGAGTCTGAGGTCAACAGTAACACTATGAATGTAGCGTTGTTTGGACAGTTTATTTGTCTGTGAATAAATGTGACAATTCCTAAAGACCCGAGCCACGTCCCGGTGTCTTGCTTGCCACCTGCTGATTAGTGAAGCGGGTTAGCAGCAGAGTAACGCGGGAACTAGGGCTCAAGCTCACTTAAGGTGGGCTGACCTTTAAGGTGGACCAGCTATTCTCCTTTAATTAAGGCCCCTTTTCGACTAAAGGGATAGGGGCATTTTTTTTGCTGTGAATGAGAGAAATAAATATTTCCTGAAACGGTTGCGTTCGAAAGCCGAAATAAACAACCATCAAACACTAAACAGAGTATTTACTGTCGAGACAGACGGTCTTAGTTTCTCGGGGATATTTACCTGATGACATCTGAATAGACTGTGAGCTATCAGCAACACAAAAATATTTAGAAACCTATCATGCTAGCATGTCCTAAGAATTTGCAACGAACATGTGATGTCAATTACAATTAATTCTCGGGCTGGAGTCAAAGCTCAAGTTACCAAATATGAATTATATGTGCGCCAAAAAACCAAATCGTATGAGAAATTCAACCCGTTTCCAGATTTATAACAGTCAAATCACATCTTCATCACATTGAGCTATGATATTTTCTGACAAATAGCCTAGCTTGCATACCTTTCAGGTTGCAGCTCCACATACACATACTAATTTTCCAAAAATGGCAAAGAAGAGACAGCAACAACTGGAGAAAAAAAATCCAATATAGTCAGAAAAGCACTTGTCAGTAATACCAGCCTAGGCAGCCAACAGCAGCAATATCATTTTAGTCATCCAGCAAGACCGGAATTTGAGAGCTCTGTCTGCTTGTAAACAGATGGCAAGGCAGTTGGTGGGAATTTCGGCAATGTTCTCATACATGTTTGGGGATAAGATTTACACTTCTCGTGCACAGTCACGTTCTTGTGGTGTCATCGTGGTGTCTAAGGGAGGAAAACATCCTGAGACGACCATCCGCTTCACACACCAATTAATTAATTAAATAACACATGTTCCACCTGCACTTGACTGAATTTACAACAAATCACGACTAAATCACAGAATCAAGTTGTATTTGTGCGATTTCCGCCGCAGTGATGTTGCAGCCATTTAGTTTTTCTTTTTGTTTCTGTTAAATATAAAGTTAACACAACAGCGTACACTTTACAAGCATGTCAGAGCATCTAAGGGATTAAGAAGAGCAGCATGTACAGCTTAAAGGGCAAGAAGAACAATGTTTAAATGATCCTACGTTTATTCAATAGCACAGTATTCCAATATGTATTATATGCGTTTGCTGAGCTGTGTACCTATGGTACATTATAGCCCAGGAGCAGAATCACAGAGTGATTATGTATTGAATCAATCACATCAATCTCAAACACCGTTTCAGTCTGGATCAATGAATCACCCTAAAAGGGGTCTAAGAAGGCCACATGAAGGTAAAGACAGAAGTCAACATTAAAACATGTCGAGGGTTCAAAAAATAAACTTAAAATGGTGAAGCTGTACTTGGGCAAAGGGTTTCCAATTTGTTTGTGTCCTTAACAGACTAGAGGGACTATGTGTGAGATATCTAGGTGTACTTGTATCACCATTATCTTCGGGTCTCGTATTGGCAGATACACGGAGTTGAGGTGTTGCAATCGGTATCGGAAAAGTTGGTACAGTGCTTATGTTGATGTTGTCCAAAATAGCCACATAGAGTTCATATTCTTTCCATCTCTTTATAAAAGGTTTATGTTTTAGCTGAAGGGTCCACCCTGGCTTGTGCTATTGTAAGAATTGCTTGGTAATGCCGACAGTATTTAAGCATGGTTCTCATAAAAGGCTGTTCTCTCTCTCGGGGCTCTCCATCTGTACAGTATGTTCCTTCTGTTTACTTCTGCATGGATTAGCCTGCCTATTCATTATTTCATGATGTTTTTATAGAATTGTTGCTCATCTGTCACAACGGAAATCTGGGCTGTTTTATATAATCCATTCTGTTTTCACATGCTATAATCCAATTGTACAGCCCTAATTAAGAAGTTTTTTCATCAGACAAAGGGAAGAAATTTGAATAAGTGAAAAGGATCCAATACAAGGGAGATTTAGCGTTTAAGTCCCCTCACCTCAGGTGGAACAGCTCAAATTAACTGCTGCTTCTTGTGCCCTCTATTTCCTTCTCTGGCTGCTATGAAAGGCCCTGACGCAGCCGATGAAAGCCTCAACAGGGTTCCAGATTTATCCTCTGCAAAAGACTACGGATCAAAAGAGATGTGCAATTTCACATATCAGAGAAAACGCCACAATGGCTGCTAGTTGAAAGTGAAAACAATACGCTGGCTTGCACTTCAAACGTGTCAGAGCACACACAACCTATGTCTTCTATCAACGATGCACTAGGGTCTTCCGGAATAAAATATTGAATAATACTTCCTGGATTTTGCAATCTTATCAAAATAACCGGACATGCCCAAGTAACCATCTGTTGAATCAATAGAATGGAGCGGTGGAACGGATCATTGTCGATCCATACGGTTCAGCACGCGTGTGAACCGTGCACTAACTACACGGTTTAATGTTAACCATCAGAAATAGCGTTTTACCGACGATCGTTATCTGCCAATATTCAGTAAAATATATGATCAGCTATGTAACTATACATTTATTAAATGAAATCCACACTTTAGGATCCTCCTCACCCCAGGAATATGCATCAACATTCATGTTTGTTGGCGCAAAAACTGAAGTAATCCTGGCCAATCATAAACGACAGAGCAGCCCATCACACATTGCATTTGAAAAGAAAATATTCCAACAATGTAATCTATCAAACCACACTTCATGATGTTCTCTTACCAGTGATTCAATTCTGGTTTATAAAAAAAGCGGCGTATCCAAAAAGTAAAGCCGGTCAGAAGCTTTTTCCTGTATTTAAGAATCCACTATCGGTCTTATTGTAATTATATTTAAATGATAGAAGTTGCATAAGTTTCACAAGCCAACTTTGTTTTCACATTCAAAGTGCAACTCAATATTTTTGCTCAAGCCAAACTTGATATGAGGGAGGGGGAAATCAACAATAGGGCATTTACAAAGACGGCTACGTTGATGTCCTTGTGAATTAACTCATGAGCATCAGAGTTATGAGTTTGCAGCTTTCTATTCCCTTTTTTTAAAGGCCTGCCTGAGAGCAAGTACCTTTGTTTTGCATTTGTTTCTGCATGCAGTTTATTGTTTTTTTTAGCATCAGCCTTCACTACAAGAAAACCACCAATTTGTTCACAGGAGAGTCACCACTTGAGAGGGGAACTTGTTGATCCATAACAGCAGACTCTGACTTCCAGACCCTTTCTTAATGTATTCTGCCCACTGTGAGACATGTGGACCTGTCCACGAGCCATCCTGGAAGGGATTCTGCTTTGGCAATGATGCATTTAACATAACACTTTGGAAATAGGTGTCATTATGTTCAGGTTACAGTAAAAAAAAAAAAAAAAAAAAAAAGATTCTGCACAATATTTGAGCATGAAGGCCACCTTTAAATGTTTCCATTTAGGGACAACCCGGATTTACCAGGACATGGTAGTTGTATTAAAATCATTCTGCCCCACAGTGTGAGCTATTCACTGTTAATAAGTATTCCTTGATCTGGTATTTCTCACGATACAGCCCACCCTAAGAGGGAACTCACATTCCAATCTCCAGCATGCAGGGAGACAGAGAAGAAGGGGAGGGAGAGAGAAACGCAGAGAGAAGGAACAGGAGAAATTAAAACCAGGGAGAGGGAAGGGGAAAGGGAGAAAGACAGAAGGATAGATAAGGTGAGGGATCTTGACAGAAATGATGAGAATGTCAGTCTTGACATGCTTTCCACAACAAGAAGGAAGCAAGACGAGAGTAAAAAGGCACCGTCGGTTGGCAGGAGGGAGGAGGAAATCGTGGGAGGTGGCGAGTAAAGAAGCGGCGACAGAGGGGGAGGACGAGGCAGAGATGATAGAAAGTGGCCACCTAGCCGGGTAAGGTCGGTGGGGGGGGGCCATGGTGAGGCTAGCGTGGGAGATCGTAAACAGGTAGGAGCCTATTTCCAGCTCCTGTCAGCGCAATGCATTGCCTGTAGACAGCGAGCCTGCAAGCTGCCCAGCTTTGAGATTGAAATGTCCTCTTTTTCCTGACTTTGTGTTTGCCAGATTTCTCTCTGTGCATTCTGCCAAACGCCTTGCCGGTTCCAAATAGGCCTAGGCTACACATTAGAGGGTTTTTGAAAGAGTGACCGCATCCACGATCACAGAGTATCTGATACAAATTTAAAGCTAAATATTTTGCTTGCATGCACCAACTAAGGTCCTGGGAAAATATTCCCTTGAAACTCACAATAAGAGACCCAACTGTGCTTAGGCTGGAGAGGGTTGAAGCCCTTCCGAAGACAAGTTCTCAGCTAACTCCGGGAACACCTAGAGAGATGGTTCAGCTGCTCTACATCCCAAAAGCACTTTGATAATCTTTCAGCTGCCCACCAGCAACCCTGATCATTTTTCCATTCCCTTTCCTCTATCTTTTCTCCCACCTCCCCTTTAAAAATAGGCAGATACGCGTCTTACAAAAACATGTGCGCCTCCACCTACACACTCCCTTTCAATAGCCTACTTAATATTGTAAATGAAGCAGCCTCCAGATCTGCTCAGCCTTGGTATTCACAAGCACCGCCAAGCACCGCTGATTGCATGGGAGATGTTCGACTGCGGCGCTAATACATGAGAGTTTTGGGGGGGGTTTCGACACAGCGGCTGCAGTTGCCAAAGCAAAGCAGACAAAGCAGTTGAAATGCAGTCTCGGAGAGAATACATCTCCGATCCTGCTGTTGTGTTTCTGGTTGAGAATCTGACCCACCCGGCCACCCGATGAATAGAGATGAGATTTCCTTGACGTGTCCATTTAGGGCTTGTCAAAAGAGGAAGCAATGTGTTTCTGTGTGTGTGTGTGTGGGTGTGTATCCAGGCTGAAGCTGGTAGCCTGGGGACAGACTCCACAGGTTGAGATGGCAGAAATTGTAAGACAGAGTAGCTGCAGGAGGGGTACTTACAATAAGAATCCCTCTCAGGGTGTCTTTAGTGCAGAGGAGAGCTTAGACACATGGACTAACAAACAACTTGCATGTAATCCAACTATAGTGAGTACTTGAACCTAATAAAGCATTAGTGACTTTTACTCAAAAGTACAGCTTATTCATTCTGTGTCTGTAGTTACATCACTACTGAAATCTGAGTAGTCTACATAGACGGCCATTTTGATTAATGATACTGGTTTTGGCAGAGCACTGGGTAGAAATCTCAACTTGACATTTGACTTCCTGCGAGTTCCGAGGTGCACTGTTTTAGTCTGCAACTGATTATTATGCACAATTAATAACATTTTAATAACCGATAAGTCTGGGTTGCAGAGAAACAATTCAGCAAACTTTCCCTGCAAAAAAAAATAATAATAAACACACAGTCGCATCTCACTGAAGGATTTCTATGCAGATACACACACACACACACACACACTTGGTCCAAACCACCCATGCAAAGGACAGCAATGCATGACAACAAATTGCACCGCAACAGTCATTACTTTGCACGAAGAGCTTAACAGAGAGAGAGAGAGAGAGAGAGAGAGAGAAAAAAGCCGCTTCACCAGAAGTGTCGTCGTTCACAAGTAAAAGATGGACAAGCGAGGTTGAGATGGACAGGAAACCCACGAGAACGACTTCAGCCAGCCATCCCAATTATACAGCAGACACGCAGCGACTTAACCAAACAACAATTACCTTTATCTGATGAGCTTTTTTGTGTGTGTGTGCAGAGTTTCCGGTTTCTTTAGGAGCCCCGGTGTCTAGAATTCAAACTGTGGGTTGTCTTGCAGAGAGGCATCGGTGGTTGCGCGAAAAAAACGCAACGTTTATCTAACGACGTGGTTGATGAAAAAGCTGGTATAAAAAAAAAAAACACTAACAATAGCTAGAAAATAACGCTGGAGACATGACGCTCGCCAAAACTTTTTTGTGTAGTTCCCCCCCCACGAAGGTGTTAACGCTAACGGTTACCTGAACGTCTCACGCGGACGTGTATTCCAACTGAAATGCACAGATAGCGAATGAACCATTCACAAGTTGACCGGTAACCCGAAAGCTAACGGCGTTGATGTCTATATCGCCTGTGTGTCGGTCGGAAGAGCAGCGGAGGAGAGCGAGAGTGCACTCACCTTTATTAATGTCCACCTTGTCGGCGTATTGGAGAGGAAAAATAACGCTCTCGCTGCTCGGTCACCGGCGTGTACACAAACCGTCACGGCCGGTGAAGACACAAACGGAACCGACGGAAAGGCGTCGCAGCAGAAACCCTCTGAATCTCTGTTGTTGTCCGCGCACTCCGCCGACCGACCGCCTCTCGGTTGGTTCAAATCAGAAGTTCATCCAAAAGTTGCAGCGGCTCGCTCCGCCTCGCGACGACGATGAGGTCACCGCCTCTCGAACTCCTCTGGGGTCTATGCTCTCGCGAGACGAACCAGAGCGGTCCGCTAAGTGCACGGTAAAGTCTCGCGAGACGTGAAAGAAAAATACCGAGCAGACGGGCAGAGAGCTGGTGGAAGGATGGGAGAGAGAGAGAGAGAGAGAGAGAGAGAGCGTTGCTCTGGCAACAGAGTAGCATGGGCTTTTCAGCTAGGCTGTTCTCCTCCAGCAACTGGTGTTTGTGTGGCACCAGTGTGTTAATGGAGGCTACACATGATGAAATGCCCGGCAGCTGCTGTTACATCATCTATTGCAGTTTGTATCCAGGTGTAGCAAAATAACTGGACAGCCACCAGAAAAGACTCTCTGGAAGGTGTGTTATGCAGTGTCCCTTGAGTGTTTCCTCACATTATAATAGGGCACAGTTATATTCTGTAGCACCCCATGTAGCTGCAGTGTTGACTACAGTGACTACACCTTGAATAAGGAAGGTAGCACTGTACTAGCACTCTAGTAGCACTTTGATGTCTCTTATTGATAGCACTTTTGTAATTTTCTGTAATTTTTGTAATTTAACTCTATTGAAGAAACTGTACTTTAGTGATTATTGATTATTGATTCTTGCTGTTCTGAGTTTGTACTCATGATTGAATGCACTATTGTAAGTCGCTTTGGATAAAAGCGTCAGCTAAATGACATGTAATGTAATGTAAAGTGTTGAGAACAGTCCAATATTTAGCTTAAATGTTCATTCTTGACCTTGGAAACAATCGTTTTACCAAAGAAATATGTCCAACAAGTTCAATGTTGATTAACTTTTTTGTTTTGCCTTGTTTTGTGTGGCGCTAACTCCACAATGTGTATGTGACTTTAGCTACTTAGTTTAAATTCTTGACCCACTACTTGCTTACTTTCACTGCCATTTGATGCTGTGCATGTACCGCATTTCCAGCTACAGTGAGTGAATCAGAATTCACTCACTGTAGCTGGAAATGTCCCAAACAGCTCATTTTAAAAGTCTTAATGAAATGAATGGCGGTTCGGGATAGACAGCAACAATGACCCATAGTGCATGCGTGTGAAAAGACTGATAATAACTGAAATGCTGTAAGCCCAGCTTTGCAAATTCTACCTGCTTGCTTTCCTCACATACATTAATTATGTCAGCATTTCATTATAATTAGATAAGAGAAAGAACACTGCCTTAATTAAAGCAGCTCAGCAGGTACTGACATAAGGAGTGGGTGAATAGTATTGGAGTCACAGGAATTCATCTTTCTCTCTTCCACATAATCACCTGCGAATAGTTACAACCTTGTCATCTGTATTCTCAGTCTGCAAAGTCTGTCCGTCTTTTCTTCTCTATAATTATTCATGTTGGTCCCAGTGACGGTAGTTCATATTCTCATCTTCATTCACTCATTCTCTCCACATTCACCTCTGCTTTACCTTTCATTTCCACTTTCTATCTATGCATCCATTATTCTAAAATGTCATCCAGGATTACATCACAATCTAATAAAGACAAAGCAAAAGAAGAGATTACCGTCATTAAAACCTCTCTATTCCTGTAGCGCTGCGGTTCCTCACACTACCCACCCCGTTCTGTCATGAGGCGGATATTTGTGTGGGCGGTTTGAATTGTTCGATGGTGAAAAACTGCTCCCCCCCAGGATTAGCTCAAGTAGTTTAATTGGGTTTAAATTCAGTATGGATTTATATTATATGAGAAGACACATCAACAACGATAAATGGCAGAGAAACTTTACTGTTTGTTATGCATCGGTTACTTGGGCGGCAGAAAGTAATGTCAACTTCATAACACTTTCCACATCTAGTGGTGGAATTATGAGGTTTATACTGCTCGAGAAGTGTCCTGTGTCTTTAATCAGATGTTATGAGATGAATATAACAGGATCTCTCTTAACACCCTAAACTACTACTACTTCATTATTAGATTATAACATGAATGGCACATTGATCCACCATTCATAAGACAAGCCGCTGTGCAGAGCAGAGGCAGCCTCTCAAAATACGGACTTCTGCTGCAGAGGAACGTCTGTGTGTGTGTGTGTGTGTGTGTGTGTGTGTGTGTGTGTGTGTGTGTGTGTGTGTGTGTGTGTGTGTGTGTGTGTGTGTGTGTGTCCTTCCTTGTGTTTGCCAATGATGCAACAAACACTTTACCAGCTGCTCTCAAGTGTTAAAAGTAGATATGAACTTATGTAATTCTACCAACTAATGTGTGTAGTATATTAGGACATACAGTATTATACATACACATTTTAGAGATGCAAATAGTGGAAACACTATATTTCATAATAAGATAGACCAAAAAAATCATATTTAATTTTTATCAGCCATGTCTTGGCCGATACTCCAGCGGCTTAATGTCAGTATAAATACTGATATTGACTAAGGATACCGCTTTGGTGCATCCCTACCAATCCTCATAATACAGTTCCATATTAATACAGTATGTACTAGAAATGTTATTTCAATTAATTTGCAATTTCATACAATTTATGAAATGTTATGACTTATTCCTAATATACTGTTTTTGCAGGTAGTATCTAAAAACAGCAGTACTTTTCTGTTTTGTACCGCAAATGACACAGTAGGTGTCCTGATGGGCATCAATGAAACTGTGACTTTTGAATACCGTATAGCCAATTAAACATGAGCAAAGAGAAAACTAAGTGTTTCTCCAAAGATTTCTTGTATTCTTATTTATTTGTTGTTTATGTCTTTGTTAGGTTTTCAGATTCTTCCTGTAACTGTTGAAGCAACATGTTTTGAATATTTACTTAGCTCTTCCATTTCTGTTGTGAATTGCATTGTGGGGCAACAGCATATTATGTCAGTGTCTTTTCAATTAATTGTTACTTAAATACACTTTTACAACATGGGCAAATTACATACCTAAAACTTGCTTAGTTTGTAGTAATAGACGAAAAAAAACAGAAGATGATGTTGCAGTTTTCACTTCTGGAGGCCTTTAATGGAGTGACAGGGTCTGTCTTTGCGCTACATCTTGGCCTGTACCCCCACTATTATCTTTGATGTCCTCTCTTGACTGATCTGTGGGGAAAGAAGGAATCTTAACAAGGGAGGCTGTTTTTTTAAGCTCAGTCTTTGACCCCGACTTTTACGGCACGCCCTTTCCATCACAGCATCAAACGTCATGCCGTCATATCTGATGGTGACTCTGCAGCCAGCGACTATTGCATTACGTCTGAGATATATTAAGATGTCAAGTAGGGAAGACAGCCGTGGGGCGACCACCTATAGGGTACATGACCGCAGTAACCCAGAGAGGGAGAGCGGTGGAATTCCTGGCTCTGTTGCCCCCTGGAAGCAGTGGAATGAAAAGAATGGGCCCCATTCACAAAGTTCCACTCAAGCGGTGCTCGTACAATAACAGAGATTGACATGAAGAAAGGGGACAAGTAGTTTTCACATACACTGGCTCTTTTGTCCCCTTTACTAAGGGCCATTATGCAGACAGTGCGCTCTTAAAATAGACAGAATTTGATGCGCTTGTTTTTCGTAAGTGGAGACCACAGTGTCTTGATTCGAGTGTGTGTGCAATTAGTGTTTTTGTTGTACATTGTTATGGCGAGAGTAAACTGTCAGGCTTTATTCGCTCGGCTGAAGGATTGGCAGACGGTTTAGCATGGACAGGAGGAGAACAGCAACTGATGTTCAGCCCAATCGCCACTTAAAGAGAAAGATAGATAGATAGATAGATAGATAGATAGATAGATAGATAGATAGATAGATAGATAGATAGATAGATAGATAGATAGATAGATAGATAGATAGATAGATAGATAGATAGATAGATAGATAGATAGATAGATAGATATGAAGTGTATATAAGTATGAAGTGTATAAGTATGTGCAGTGACTAGCTAAACAACAAAAGCGATGCTAGTGATGTTGATTCAATTGACAAGATATCATCAAATGCAAAGTTTGAACATGACAAACACGAAATAATAGCAAAACAAGCGTCTGCAGCAACGTTTGTGTGTTTAGTGTGTTTGGATGCTAACAATTTGCAAACTCGCCACACACAAAGTACAGCTGAGGCTGATGGAAACGTCATTATTTTTGCAGGTATTTCATCATAAACCGAAGCATTGGACGAGCCACAGATTTGAGCTGACGAGGACGGATGATTGGTTGGAGGTGGCATATTATCATAACAGCTATGGATTTATTTTTTCCGTCTTCCCCGTGAGCGTGTTTGAGTGTGAAGCCGAATTGGTGGGTCAGATCTCGGGTTGAAGCAGTTAGAGCGAGACAAATAAACCACTTCATCACAAGCCCTACGCAGTCAGCTCTATTTGAACACGCCTTCAAGTCTTGTCAGCCAAGGTGAATGCCAGTTGCTAAAAACCAACACAGCAAAGACAAGACTAAGGAACTGCAAATAATCAATTATTTACTGTGTGTATATGTTATGGGTGCAGCTTCAACTGTATGCCAGAAGCATATTGAATCTGTTGAATAGAAGTTAGCATAATAGAGAGAGGCAGACTTGTACCTTCATCCCCAGCTTCTTTTTTTGTTGTTGTTCATGAACTGTAGCTGGTTTATTTCCTATGCCGCTAAAGCAACTTTGGAGAAGTATTTCTCCAAAGTTCTTCACATGTTCAGTCTTCCGTCGACTGCAGCGACAGACAGGTCTGTCTCTTGGGAATGTGGGTCACGTGCATGCTCCACGCAAACTCTATTACCATATGTATTACTTATTAGGAGACATATATGTTAAAGAAAATGCACTGCTATATATATATATATATATATATATATATAAATATATATATATATATATATATATATATATAGTTCTCCATCTCTGCATCTAAAGACGCAGGTGGTTTTTCTCAGAGGACTAACATCTAAGCTGCTGTCAAAAGCGGCGCTGCACTATGATCCTTGTGATCCCAGCCTCCATTTGTAGAGTGCAGGAACTTACAAAGAATTCTTTTAAGATATGTTTGAAAAGGCAGGGGCATAGACAGAGTTCAAGTTCAAAATACCCCCCATTTGGCTCTGCACACACACACACACACACACACACACACACACACACACACACACACACACACACACACACACACACACACACACTTCCCCAAGAAGAGCGCTGGAGCAGTGTGACTCACGCTGGTGTGAAAACACAGCGGAGAGGTGGGAGGATGACGTCACAGCACCCAGCAGAAGAACAAGTGCACCGGAGTTGGACCACGTTCAAGCATGCATATAAGGGCACGTACACACACACACACACACACACACCTATCTGTATATATATATATATATATATATATATATATATATATATATATATATATATATATATATACAGTATATATGTACACACGCTCCTCCTCTGCCACCTCCCAATTGCACCATCCGCCCCCGCCACACGTGAACACAAACAGTGAACATTTCCTCACTAGAAATAATGTTGGTTGTCCTGAGTAGACATTGTTATGTTTTGGATTTCAGACTCCATATGATGGGGAGGAGGGAGGCAAGCCAATGGTTGGCCAGGATATGGACATGCTCTGATTGGATTTGGGGGCCGAGGTTGGAAAAAAATAGATGTTAGAAAGGAGAAGGTACCATCCAACCCAGATGCTGTAAATCTCCACCAAGCTCTCTGCGTCATATATGAGCATTCAGTATATGTTCAACCCTCTGCTGCTTGGGCCCGGCTCCAGCTTCTGTGATGATAGCACAAGTAGAAAGGAAATGTGATTAATTGTCAAACAGAAATCCCCCCTCATGAATACTGAATGCAAACGCACATGCTCAGTGTTTCTAACGCGATTGAAAGGAACGAGGCAGGATTCAAGCTTGATCTGTGAGACAAGTTGCTGATGCAGTGATTCACCAACAAAAACACATTTCGACATGCTCCCGACGAGCTCTCTGTCTTACTTGGCTGAATAAAAATAGACAAAAACACGCTTGATTCAGGCAAGCGTGACTTTCAACAAGACAATCTCAGCTCAAGTCAATTGTGTAGCCTGAAGCTTTTAATCATATAGGACATGGGCTTCATTAGCTGATAGAAATTGCTTAGTTATCATTTAATTGTAGGTGTTGACAATCCCATAAAACCAAAACAATGATCTTTAGAGGATGCTCAAACGCTCTTTTGAGAAAAGGGGAATTGCAAAGCTGATTGAGGTCTGTTGCTATGAGAGACCCTTTTCACGTCACACATTCACAGTTGAGCGCAAAGAGCGGCTTTGAGGACTTTGTGTTTATGTTGGAACTCCTTTTAAAACATAAAATGCACTCATTCCACGTGAAAACGTGGTACCTGTGATGTGATGCAATCTGTGCAGTCAGGTGTGTTTCTTGTGCACACAAAGGTGGGACGAGAGAAGTGACTCATTTGATCTGAACTGGCTCTGTGTCGCTCTAACGTGCTTCTTGGAGTTCCCTGATCCTTAGTTTGTTACATTGAAGGGCACGTGGGCAGAAATAATAACTTCATGGACCTTGGAGAGATTTGTTCACTTGTGTTGGTATCAGTAGAGAAATCAAAGGGAGAAAATGTATCATGTGATTTATATTTACATCAATATATATTAACGATTGGCACATTTGTGCACAAACATTTTATCACCATATGAAGTTGATAACAGTGAGCTACAGTAGCCTATCATCCAAGATACGGAGCATCATTGGCATTTATTTTGAGTTTTCTGTCTCCGATTCGGTCTCCACCAATTCCTGAGAAAAAATAAAGGGCTATTTAGCTTCTTTATGTTCAACTATGTTCATTAGCTTGTCGCTAACATTATGTGTCCAATACTTTGTTCTGGAAACAAGGATTAAAAGATAAAGATAACCAAACAATTAGTTGTGAGTCAGAAAAATAAAACGATCAGCTGAAATATGCTAAAACGAGGAAATACAGAATGAGGTGATGATTCTTTGTAGGTTTGTTACTATAAAACAACACCTTTCACATTATACATTTGATCAATTGTTCATATACAAATATCAGGTTGGGCATCTGCAAATTAATCAATTTGCTAAAAGTTGTCTTAGATGTTTTAAATGGTGAAAATAGAATATGCAACATACTGTATGTTGTTCTCAGATTGGCTGCAACATTTACACCATCAACCCACTTATAAGTGAAAGCACTGGATATGAACTGCAGCATCACACTCGAAGCTTTGATGACGACAAGAAAGTCGGGCAGATTGTCTGTTGATTTTTGGAGGGAGATGTTTCTGAAGCTAGGTAACCCCTTCCTACTCCTTTAGTTTTTTAGATATTGTTAAGGAGAATAGATGGAGGTGGTTCTCAAGAACACAAGTAGCTTTAAAACAAAGCACAGTGCAACCACAGGTGGCATGAGAAGATGGAGGACAACATGATTCAATGTAAGATCTGGCTGTACAAGAAACCTTCCACCTACACTGCTCCATCTGAATGTGTGATTTAGAGTCTATTTTCTCCACAGATTTTCTGGCTCCGTCAGAACATAAAGCTACAGCTCCATTTGGACTGGAGGCATTGGCCAGGATACTGGGAAGAGGAGGGAGGGTGTCTGGGTCTGGCTTGGCAGAGCGCTACAGCAGTTAATTAAAGCTGCCAGGCAGGTATTTCGGGATTAGGAGTGGGAGTGTAGAGAGGCCCTCTGGTGGACTTCGCATGAAGTCGTCATCTGTGTGTACACTTCATTGCGCTGATTGTGACTCTAAAGGTACTACAATAGAATCCATTTAATAATTTGTTATGATTGGACACCTAGTATGACAATGTCATCTTGCAAATCATAGCCCTCATGTATTTAGCTAACCATTGCACTAATGTGTGATCATTTCTCGTGATTAGTATTTCCTGTGGTCACAGATAATGTTGGTATTTTGACACAACAGGATTGTTCATCATCACAAAAGAATAATTTAATGAGCAAATATACATTTCACGAGCAAAATGTCCTGTCATTATTCTTCAAACAACTGCGATGACAGAGTGATTAGCCACATCACGAGAAAAACGGCCATGATACATGAAACAACTCCAAATGAGTGCTGTTGTCGCGCCAAAGGTGAAGCTGATGCAATGTGCCTTAAAGCCGCAATACATTAACCTCACACAGGTATGTTTTATTGAATAGCCTAGCTGGCCAGTGGACCTCCTTGGTGACAGAAGTGTATAAGTTAAAGCTTGTGTGGCGTTACGGTCAAAGGTTACGCTTGCTCTGTTGTGTGTGTATAAAAGAACTAGTCTGTACCTGTCCTTATCAGAGAGCTTGTCTATCTTCTTCTTTCCCACTTTCCCACACACAGACAGTTTTATCACCCTGACTCCCAAACAAACACTCACACACACTCACTCACACACACACACACACACACACACCATATGGCCGAATGTCAGACAGCTGCAAAACCTGGAGTAATGTGATGGAGGATTGTGTTGCAAAAAAGGATGATGATGATGATAATGATGATGATTATGATGATGTGTGTGGGTGCTATGTGTCAGTGGGTGTGTTGACTTGTTATTCTGTACGTGTGTCCGTGTGTCACTCAGCCGTGTGACAGATACTGAGCTGTCATATCTGACAACCAGACAACAGTTCAGCATGCATATTCATCATTATGCTAATTTCACCCAGAGAGATTTTAATGAGTTCACAATATTAACAACTCAGACGAGGTGATGAACAAAAGCTTTGCAGCTTTTTTTTTCTGTAAGCCTCACTGAGAAAACCCCATCATTGACGACTCATTACACATGTATATTACTATAAAGTTTATGTGTGAACTTCATTATGTGTAGGGTACTGAACAGTCAGGCTTTAATTTACTTTAATTTACCTAAAGTATTGAAGTTATATTAATACAAGTGACCACCAGATGGCAATAGCATGATATTGTGGTTATTGTTGTAAATGATTCCTTTGTAACACTATAAGTGACTAATAACTCTCATTATGACACATTTGAAGTGTCTTACACTCTAAAGCAGACTTTGACAAACACAGAAGATAACTGAGTGAATCTGTCACCTAGTGGTCAAATTAGGAAATAACTAATTGTTTCTGTAAAGCCCCCTTCCATTTGTGAATATGCAAACATCCACAATATGATGATATTCATCCACAGGTTGGGTGATTCGACGAAAAAAAGGCCACCATTGGGATTGAGTTGAACACAATGTTCAAACTGGTTCAATGTGATGCATGAATGAATCACATTGAATTTAATGCATGAATGTTGGAGGATATGCATTCTACTGCCTTTATAGTATAGATATCACGTGCTCGTGTTACACAAGGACATTCAGTACTCGTTACAGTGCAACAGTATGTACGGCATCCCCGTCTCATATCAAGGGAGGACCGGGTCTCGACATAACCATGACGACGAGGCATTTATCTGCAAGTATTTACTCATAAACATCCGACATCTTTTCTCCAAGAACAACATGTTGCATTTCACATGTTGCATGTAATATATTTCCACAAATACAAGTTGAAGTAGTCTAAAAAGAAAGAAAAGTAGTTCTTGAAAACAATCTAGAGCTTAGTCCAGAACATCATTCAGTACAACATACTGTCATTTAACACTGTGCACAGATCTACAACGGGTTTCAGGAGCATTTAGTATTTCTATGTTGCAGAAAACAAATTTAGCCAAATTTCTTCCAGTGATGGTGATTCTGTTTAAGTCTCAAACAGGCAACTCTGGTCAAATGCTATGCTTGCATGGTCGGTTGATGATTAACTTCATTGAAGTTGCAATAAAAGAAAGAAGAGTGGATCGCATGCAAAACCCTCGCCCTTCCCTTTTTAAGTCTGAGGGGGAGGAATAAATGGCATCTCTACTGAACTCTGTACAAAACAGCGAGAAAATGACAGAAAGACATCGTTATCTTCACAGAGGGAATATTTCGGACCAGAATATCACTGAACGGACTTTTTTTTTTATACAGCCCTCTAATAATACATTAAATTAATGTTGCACTCATGATTCTACCAATCTACAATGCTTTGAAAAACCTGGTGTGTACAATGCAATGGGCAGTTATCAAACTATCTGTGTTATATATTTTCTGGAATAAACAAAGACTATAAAATGAAAAATATCTTCCGTTTTGCTACAGGGAAATTCAATCATTTTGCTCTCAATGTTTCCCTCAGTTAACTTTTACTGGTGTCATTATCAGAGTGCATGTGTGGTCTTACATGGATGATATTGCAAGCTGCAAAACGTATGTCCTTAGCCAATATTTGCATAAAAACAATAAAAGGAAATACAATTGCTGCATATATCTAGAATCCTTTCATCGCATTAAAGGTAGTCACTGCAAGTGCAATTACAACCAAGAACAAATGCAAAATAGCACAATTTAACACATGGCAACTCTCCATTGTATGTGCAGTTTTCACAATGCACGTAGCACCCTCTTGTGGCCAAATTCTCACACTACATCTAATGCATTCAACAGTAGAAAGGCGATGTGTGCAGGGGTGTCAATTCCCACATGAAGGAAAACACTGAAGGGCTGGAAGAAGGCCAAATGGAATCAATCACATTGTTGATTTGCAAGGCAACCGGCCCTACGATCAATAGAAGAGACAGCTCTTGGAAAGCAATGCGAAATACAACATTGAGAAATGTTTCAAGTCAGTGGTGGACAATTCCAAGTCATTCCCCATTTTCTACATCTGAACACTGTACAAATTATGTAAGAAACGATGATACAATCTTATCTTTGTGTTCAGTGCTTTCAACTGGAGGTTGCAGAATGTGTAGAGGACATGGATTTTGTATTTGGTTACATCCAAGACACACAAACAGAGCAGGAATTAGTGCTTTAGACAATGAACAATCATTCCCACTGAGGGAACCCTTGACATTTGGACCTTCAGTTGGTTAATCCACCACACACTTGGCACAGAGGCAAAATGTTTGCACCTTTGTCTTCGAAACTGCTCTCAAATGGCTCGTTAGCTCTTTTTTTTGGCACGTGAAACAGAGGAACGTGGTTGGTTTCAAAAATTGCAGCTCAATATTCCCCTTTGTTTCAACTACCGACAAAAAGAAACATTTTGCCTAGAGTGTGCAAAGTGTCTGGCGATAACGGATCATCTGATTTTAATTGATTCTTTAACACCAGCAGCCTTTGCCTTGATCGCCCGCCGCACTGTCACAGAGTCCTTCCTCTTCCTCCAGAGCAGCAAGATTAATCTCGTCATTAGAACACATCCGGAGAAGATCCAGGTCCTTTTTATTGGCTGCCAGCACCTGTTCAGCCAATCGTGTGAAAGTCTTGGAGGGAAACAAAGACGCAGGTTGAGAAAGACAAGCTGCAGTCATTATTTATGGTGAGGCCTTATAACTCAGTGGTTGGAAGACTGACACACGGGTTGTCAGTTCAAGTCTCACTCCTTCAATTGCATTGTCTGCAGTGCAAGGACATTGCATTTAATCTAATCAAGTCATTTCTTCCTATTATATAACCATGACTGCATGCATTGCATTGATAACATGGCATGAGTTCAGATCCCCTCACCTCTGTTATATTTTGGTTGGTGAAGGCACTTGTCTCAAAGAAGTCCATCCCGTAAGCCTTGGCCAGCTGCAAGACAGACAACAGTTATTTTTTGTTCTTTTTTAAATTAGAAGCACAGACAAATGACACGTTATCTGTTTTCACACAGGCGCAGTGAGATCTGCCGGCGGTCAGCTTTGGATGGCCTTTACAGCTCATTTATAGAATAGACACAGACCTGATGATGATTACAATTGATGACAAGCTTTTGGGGAACCCAGGATAAGTACCTCTTTAAAGAGACAGTTCAACATTCTGGTAAATAGGCTTGTTTACGTTCCTGCCAAGAGAAGATCGATACCGCTCTCATGTGCAACAATAAACACTCGTCACTTTAACATACACTTTAACTTAAATACACATGTCACTTTAACGTACATTCACATTAACGTATCTGTTGACTAAGCACTTGCTTATCTTACACATATTTTAATACCAATTGCACTGTTGTTTTCGTTGATTGTTGATTGTTGTTTGTCTCGTCTTACGTCCCATGTCCATGTCCAATGTATGCACCTTCCGCCTCAAAAAATTCCTCGTTTGTGTGAAAACATTCCTGGCAAATAAATGGTTTCTGATTCTGATTCTGATTCTGTTAGACAGGAGGCAATCAGCCTAGCTTAGCTTAAGACTTGAAGCAGGATGAGACAATTATCCTGGCTCTCTCCAAGGTTAAAAAATAGGCCTAACAATACTGCTGACATGTTGTATTTTGAGTAGCAGGCGCTGGGATCTGACTTAATGCAAGGAGTCTCTTTCTATACGTCTGTTTGTCCTTTTGATTTTCTCGACAACCATTTCATCCGGTCGACTGCGTGAATTTCTTTGGATGAGCGGTTCTTGAGAACGCTGCACGTTCTGATTGGGCACCGCCCTCGTACGGATAAACTGTTGTTTGTAACAGCACATAACTTCTGTCTTAAACGCAGTGGCGGGCCGTCAGGGCCTGCTAAGCCTTCTCTGCTGGCCTAAACAGAATAAACAAAGTTTAAATTACATTTTTTTAAATAATTAAAAGTTATAGCTATTTTATAATTTAATTGTTTTTCACAAATACACTACATGTATTATAATTATTTTTCCCCTATTAGCTTATTTTCGTGCCGCGATCTGCTGTTATACAGCAGGCGTTGGTACACAATCCACGGCCCGCCACTGCTAAAATGTAATGTTTCCATTTGCAGAATGAGACAGAGAGAGAGAGACAGAGAGAGAGAATGAGAGAGAGAGAATGAGAGAGAGAGAGAATGAGAGAATGAGAGAGAGAGAGAATGAGAGAGAGACCTGTCTTTGTGCTAAGCGCCACCAGGCAAAATACCCTTTTGTAGACCTTTGAGCCTAATTTCTTTCAGAACCCAAACTGAACCTTATGGCTAAACGCTTTCGGTGAACTAATTTAACTCAAAGTAAGCCAGCATCATAATAATATATTTTAGAACATGATTGTTTTAAAGGGCCATGGATCTAATAACACATTATGTAGCCGAGCCAGTGATTGACCCACCTTGATACCTTGCTCTGTGGCCACCTGCCTCTTGTCCACCTCATCCGACTTGTTCCCTACGAGGATCTTCCGGACCTTCTCAGGAGCGTACTGCAGGAGTTTGTCATGTAAATTTATGAAGGAATAACGAAAACAAAATGAAAGAGATAGGAAAGGAGAGAGAGAGATTGCAAATGTCAAGAGAATGCAGAGGGGAGAAAACACAGCGCTCAGGAAATGAGACCTAGATTAAAAGTATGCTGGAAGTGTGACAAGATCAACAGAGTGTATATTCAGGCAGACCCATAGAGGAAATTAGGTCCATCATGACTAAATTAATAGAATAAAATCATCTGGGAAATGACCAGAGGAAGCAGGGCAGATCAGATTGCTTCCTGAAAGCCTTCGAAACTTGACTGCGAGAGGAAAAAAAAAGTTCTCCTTCCAATGACTATATGACGACCGATATTTTAAAATGAAGATGAAACATAATAAACACAGCGAGGCTTCAGCAGTCAGTCCGAGGCATTTGGTTTTTATCAGACCGTGTCAGACAGCTGTTCTTTGTCAACCTGGGGCCTCTGCACAGTAAGTGGTTGTGTCGGTTTTAGCCTTTTCTGCTGCCTGTTGATCGTAAATCCCCGATCTCTGTGACTCACCTCGTCCACGTCGCTGGCCCACTTCATGATGTGTTGGAAGGATCGCTCACTCGTGATATCATACACCAGGAAGATTCCCTGAAGAGAGAACCAGTGCATTTTAAAGCATTTCTAAAAAGAGGGTTCTTGGTTTCTTGATGCTTAAAAGCAGCATTTTAAAATCGATACATGTGGGAAAAAAAACAATACTACTGTATGAAAACCAGACCACCACTGGCAGGACGGGCATTTTTATAACACAAAACAGGAACTGGGTATAATTTCATTACCAGTTTCTGGTAAATGGACAATTTGATGTCAGCCAGTTTGACCGATTTAAGAGCCAAAAGCAAATGCAACATTCATACAACAATGTCAGACTGCTGGTGGTGGTTGGGTTTCTTCTGGAGAGCTACTCCCAACATCCTCCACTCTTATAATACCACATTGTAAAACTGCTACATGTCGCAACTTTGATCCATGAGAGATCCCTTTAAAAACATCTAAAATGGTTCATGAAAGCACCTGAAGTGGTGCCAGGTGTTAAGCATATCAACATATTGTTGCACTAACACATTTAAGAAAATAATTAGCTTTACATTTGTTTTGCTACCCTGTAGTAACAATGTTTCATTAATGTACGTGTTAATGGAGGAGAGTTGAGGTCATCTACCTGTGCTCGTCTGTAGTACTGCTTAGTGATGGTCTGGTATCGTTCTTGGCCCGCAGTGTCCCTGGAAAGACAACAAGCGATTTTGTGCGATTATAATATCACAACATGATCAGGGATGTAAGCTGGATTTTATAGAATTACTAAAGGTCATGAGTCCCCATCCCTAAAATTGATCTGACACCTAAATTGCTTAAATATGTAGATTGTATTGTCACTGTCCAATGTAAACCCTGCATCTTTATAATAAACGGGATTTAAAAAACATAAAAAAAATTAAAAAAATTAAAAACACAAAAAAGTATTTTCTTCTTTAATTGTATAATAGCAATGCATGGCAACTACATTATAATCAAATGTAGAAAAAGCCAACAGTTTATAAACGCTAAGAATAGTAGCAGGTCCCTGACGCGACACAAATTCCAGTCTCGTGAAAGCATTATTATTTAATTGACCTAAAAAGTAGTTAAATGTAAACGGTCTAAAACTACTTGAACCAGTTCACAAAATACTATCAGTATGAAAGTTTGTTTTTTTAAATTCTTCCAGGTAGCAAAAACTCCCACGAAGAATACCGAGAACATGACCTCAGCGTTGGTAATGCTCCAGCCCTGAACATGAGCCCGATAGGGATCTCATATTTACAAATGAATAGCCCCTCCATCAGAACTACTGTCGTGCAATATCTAACATTTTGTTAATCTCCTTCACAGCCTTCCAGCGAGGCATCCTATGCCGCCGTCTTACCATATCTGTATCCGTACTTTGATACCATCTATTACTAGTGTCTTCATTTTGAAGTCGACTCCTGCAAGAGAGGAAAGGCATGGTAAGGAAAACGCAACATTCACAGAGGAGCTCCAAATGTATTCAGACTGAATGTTCTGGATCTTCTCAAAAAGGCCTTCCACTCAATAATTGAGTGAAAGCAATTAACCCGGCGCGTCTTCTACAGACAGAGGTTCACCGGTCTCAGCTGCAGCTTTGTAACATCATAGGGAGGATAAATGTCACCCCTGTATAATCAGCCTGTTAGGAGTTTGGGCTAATGATCCAGAAACGAGTCCTCGTTTAGTTCAGTTCTCTGCATCGATCGCACGGGAGTTGAAAAAAGGGGGAAGGGCAAAACGATAGCCGAGAGATGCGTAACACCACAGAGGAAGAGATGAGAACAATAAGCAGAGCTGAGCTGGGGAGGGGGGGTCACACTCGCTTCAGTGATCTTTGATCCATTTCAGACGGCTGAGTGTGATATTGTATATAGACAGAAAATCAGAGGCAGCAGCGCCAATTTTTTATTTCTTCTTTCAAGACTCATCTCATCCTGTGTTCCTTTTTGAAGGTCAGAAGATATATTAATACACTTGGAGAGAGGTTGCAAATGCTTATTATTTGGGGCTGATGCTAAATATTCAAATGTTTTTACAACAAAAAGCAAATCCATGTATTGATTGCTTCCCCATTACTTATATTTTAAGTCGATCTGGTATACAACAATCCTACAATGTATGACAAGTCTACAAGAAATCTCTCTAGACTCAGATCAGAATATAATATCAGAATCAGCCTTGAAAACCTCAGCATGTGTAAAGCATATGCAATGGTAGAATTGTTACTTTAAATTCACAGAAGATCATAGTATTACTGCAGGGTTCTCAGTACTTGCCATCAGGCGGGAAGGGGGCCATCTACATTTCTTTGCCCATGCAGGGGTCCATTGTATTATAATCCTTCCATACCGATGTCCTCAACAGTAGTTACCAACAACAATAATAATAGACAGTAGCAATAATAAACATATTCATCAATTGAAAATGTCAGTTTGACCATTAACTCTGCCTCTACTGAATTCTTTATATATATTGTCTTTTCTCCATGACAGTCTCCTCAGACTAATGCATCCAAGTCATTAAAAAGAAAACCCACAGGCTTCTTTCTATACACCACACTAATCCCTCAGAAATCAATTAACAATTCATCCCAATTACCCTGACACTCAGCACCCATGTGTCACAGCCCTCAGAGACAGAGCTACCGAGTCCAATCGATTCACATCAGAACTGCCGTTTGTGTTATTTTACAGCTGCATTTCTGCAGAAACAGCTGACAGACGAGCTATAGGCTGGCCTGGTTGGTTTTAGTGTTTGTTAAAAACAAGCTGGAGTCAAGTGGAGACTCTGGATGCTGGCGCTGCACTGACTCGGCAGTGTGAGGCGACTTTGCATTTGACTAGAGAGCATTCAGACCAAGTGAAAAGGTCAGTGTAACAATCAGTGGCTTGCTTTGCCCGAGGCTTGAGAGGAGATTATGAAAAAGAGGCCGTCTTCCTGCGTCACTGTATTAGCAGTGTATAAAGCTCCAGTCAGACGTCATCCATGCAAACAGCATGATTTCAATAGCAAATGCAGCTATGGCCTGATGGATTCTTCAGCTGTACAGTGTGCGTCTACAACAAGGGGGTGGAGCACATTGGGAAGCTTAAGAAATAAATCTAGATGACTCCACCGGCAGGTCTTCTGAGGATAAATAAAAAGCAGCAAGTCTCCTGAGTATCTTTTCAGTTGTATTAACAATAAACAAAAGATGCTCCAGGCCACATTGTCTGCTTCCCGCTGTTAAACAAATAAGTTGAATGGGCAGCCGTCTGATTGCTCTGCATTGTTTTATAGCAGTCGAGCAAAATGAGGCTCTTTTATAGAACCAGGTGCACTCCGAACCATATAGTGCAAACAATGAATGACCCAGCAGGCTGTTGTGAAGGAATAAAAACATGTCTCTTTGTGAGAGGTTTGATATTTAACTCGTTCCGGGTGTTCCCATCACAACAGCACAATTTCTCGATGAGATGTTACAGGAAAGATTAGAGGTGCCAAAAATGTTTCATTCAAAAGCAGCTTTTAGTGAGATGGTGCCACTCTTTGGAATCAGTCAGATGGGCCTACGAGGTAACAAAGTCCTCTGTAGGTTTTGAAATGTAAACTGAAGTGTAAGGTTTGGTTTGCAGTTAACTTTAGTTTTAGATTCAGACTGGCGGAAGTTCCAAGTGTCAAGTTTAAGAAACATGACGCTTGAAAAGAAGTACAATTATTCCCTCTCCTCTTCAGAGGGAACTGTGACAACGGAGACGAGGACAATGTGCAAGGAGAGACTGGCAGTTAATTTAACACGGCAGCCTTTCACAATCAGCAGTGTGAAAGCCATGTAGAAACTAATGGGTACACGCCCAAAACTGACTTGACAAATTACAAGGATGACGGCGCTCCGCTCTACAAGGTGGATTAGGTGCTGACACATGTCAGTGTGCTGCAGGTGATGGCGACAGACTCACTAATGGATGGATGGATGGGGATGTCATCCATGACGATCATTACTAGCAGAGGACAGCCGAACTTGTGATCAACCTGGACTGAATAGTTAGGCCTTGTATTGGCCTCCTGTATGAAATGAAACATGTATAATGATTTATAGTGGTGTTTCATTCCAGACCAGTGTGTCTCAGCATTAAGGCCAGACTGTGTACAAGAAGATGTCGTCCCTGTGACCTCATCCTTTGGTTTGTGGACGGTTATTTAGAGCTTCGAGTTCAGTATTTGGGGCGTTGCCATCTGGGCTTTTTTTTGCAACCAGTGGCGACACGAGGGGGTGAACAACAAGAAAATGCAGAACAAGACAGTTAATGAACTGAAAACACTCAAGTTCTACGACTAAAAACACAGACGACTCCCAGTACGCACAACGCCGTCATAGCGACCCGTCAATCACAAGGTAGCCGACAAGCCCAAAAGCATACCTTGCTTTATTGTCTATTCGACTCTAAATGCAAAAGCATAATTTACTAAATGAACATATGGAAGACTTAACACTAGAGATTGAGACCATAAACTCATGCTTAGGTACTGAGGTTATAAATCAAATGAGAAGTAGGATCATTTTAGCATAGACTTATAAACAAACCGATTTATTTTGCAACTGGAGGAGTCGCCTTATTAGTAAGAATGCCTGAATCTCTTCCCAAAGAATAACAAAGTGAAACCTATTTATTGAGCCTGACTGATAAGTCAGTACAGAGAAGCCAAAGATATGTCTAGCAAATAAATTATTTACCAGCTGTAAAATATCCTGCATTGTACACATCTTTAAAAATGTATTTAAAAAAAGATAGCAGAAAAATGAGATCACGCCATTCATCCAGGAGGAAGTCAAGGCTGAGACAGCGCCACTGATTTATTTGATAACTCTGAGATGTGTGTTGGCTGTGTCCCAATGCCCAGCCCTTTAGACAAATGAACTCGTCAAGCAGTGTTTGACCAGGCTGAGACCATAACGCCACTGGGCTGAGACCATAACGCCACTGGGCTGAGACCATAACGCCACTGGGCTGAGACCATAACGCCACTGGGCTGAGACCATAACGCCACTGGGCTGAGACCAGGAGGACAGCTGCTCATTGAGCTGTGATAGAGGGCTGGGCTCCTACTTTATAGGCGTTGTGACAGCCAGGAGCTCCGGTCACGGGACCGCCAAGGTAACGGTGAGGAAGATTAAACTCGAATAGCATTAATAAATCATCTCTACAGCTGCTCTCTGCCAGAGAAATGTGCACTCTCTGGCCCAGATGGAAGTCGTATGAACAGAGTGACCTGTTCAAATGAAGTCTGATAGCTGGATGAGTGAAGGTGTATTATCAGAACACCTGCTGCCAGAGAGTATTTCTCCGATATTGAAGGGGAGTAGGACTTGGAGCTTTTATTTTATAGTGAGCTGTAACTAGGGAAGAAGTCACATCCTTTGTTGATCCTGTAGGTGTGCTATTTATTGTTCTATTTAGAGTATCTCATTTATTGTCAAAAAGCCTTGGTGCATCAACAATGGTGGATTTGCATGCAGGTCTCGCGCTGTGGTTGGGACTGTTTGGTAGTCTGAATATGTAAACTGAAATGTCTCGAACTTCTTGAATGATTCCAGAAATAATCTACCAGACCTCAAGGTTAAAATATAACACATATCGGCTGTATTTCATGTAGCCTTCAAAGACTATTTACTATATAAATGTAAAGGAATGCCAAAAAGTAATTACAGGCCGTGGGATGTTTAACATAAACTCAAAGGAACACTACATTCTCAAAATGCCAGGTTATAGACCAGGACCCAAACAACTCTGGAAACAGTGGACGTCCTGTCCTGTCCTGAGCCAAGCTCCTTAGTTTTCAAATTAAGCAAAATCCAGACCCTTTCTGTCCACTTTCCATAGAGAAAAGGTGTTTGGAGTTTGGTGTGAAAGACCTTGACTGGCCTCCCTCTGGGATGATCTGAAATGACGTTCTTGTGGCTGAGAGGGAGTCATTCACTGCACCTATTCATCATCACTCTGTTTTCTCAGCGTATAAATTGTTTTGTTTTCATGCATAACTGCAGGAGGTGCGAAATGAGACTATTTCCCTCCTCTAATGTATACAGATAAACGTTGTTGAATCAACCCCCTATAAAGAGAGATCGCAGACGTTTTTGAGATAATTAAGAGCAAAAAAACTGAGTGGACTGGAACAGAAACCGATGAATTATGAAGCTATACCCGTGAGGGGGACATGGGAGACAATTTATATCCCTCTGTGACCATGAAGGTTAGGAAATTATTTATTGATCCTCCGCAGGAGAGCACCGATGGTGGTCGCTTATGATCTCTCTGTCTTTGGCTTGTTTAGTTTGAACTATTGCACGGCCGTTACAGTCTGCTGTCCACAACTATTCGGCCGAATGCCAACGTCTGCGACTCCATTGCCTTGTGAACACTTACGCTGCAACTAAAGCACAAACAGATCACTACATGCAGACAGGCTTGCAATTATATGAGCATGACTCTACTGGGAGGAAGTGTCCTGTGGAGCGTCTTATAGGGGCACGACTTAAAATAGCAACCTTAAGTCTGAGCATATATCATTACTGGTTGGAGCAGACAAAAAGCCTTTAAAGTGCAGTGTGATGAGCAGAAGAGTCTAAATCTTGAGTTTGAGCCTCATGCTGTTGGTGTGGGGTGTTTGCAGGAGTTCACCGAGAGCTTGAGCATCAGAAAGGCTTTGAATTGACCATAAAAGCAGCAGTGGTTCAAAAAATCCTATGTTAAAATGAACAATGAATACGCCTTTTCTGTCAGCCTTTTTTAGGCAACATCTGTCTACAAATCCCAGCCGGACGGCTTCATAACTTTATCATAACATATCTTTAATACAAAAAAAAGTCAACTATCCATCAAAACCTGGAAGAACGTTTCCACTTCTCACTCGAGCCACATGGATATCTGTATTGCACCTTTCATAAAATTACAACAATGTCAGAAAGTAGGTGCCACCAAAAAGAATATAGAAGCTTACTGGGAGAAAACTTCCCTCTGAACTGAATACACATAAACAGACACGCGGCCGCACAGCTGCCACAGAGGGAGATAAGAGACAGCTGCAGCATATGAAGAAAACTCCACGGCTTACTGTACATCCTTATTCCCCTCCCCTCAAAGTGAAGCCCGGTAATGCGCCTGTCATGCTCTGAATCCTAACTATGGAGGTAATAGACTGCACAGCACGTATTCACTACAAGGAAAGAGGCTGGTTCAGCTTTGCTGAGTCAATAGTCATCTTCAGGTATGTGGCAAATCCATGACCAAAGGCAGGAAGAGTGTTGGTTCACTCTATACTCTGAATTAAGGTTGAGGAGCAGCATTTGTTTTCCTTCTTATTTGGTCTATGCAACAATCAGAAAACATAAAATGTTTTTCTTGAAAACCAACTTAAATCAATTAACCAATTATCAAACTGTAGTTGTCTGATGAATCCACTCCAGTCATATTTGTGTCACAGTAGTTTGGCAGGAAGGAATCGAGACGGAGTCCAGGGTTCCTCAAACATCACACCACATTATTTAAGACTTTGATTGATGACTACAGTGAAACTGAACACGACACCCATGTACTCATTTTTTTACAACGTAGTGAAATAAAACTGTCAACCGTCTTGATCAGGAGGCCACTAACAGACCCAGAGCGGTCGGTGCCTGATGCAAAACGCAACTTATTCCCAAATATAAAAAGTGTGCCTTTTGTTTTTTCTTTGAAAGGCCCTTGGTTACACCGGCAGTGCCAAGTGCTGATAGTTGGTAAACTCATCTGCATGTCTGCCAAGTGTTGGACCCTCCCCCTCAGAGCTTCTTAACCAATGCAATCACGCTGATTTCATAGTTAACACTCTCTTTATCCCGGATGAATACACTATTATTATTTTTTTATCTAGACAAAAACCTCTGTAACATTCCGCATCAAATCTATTGAAGTGGCATTTAAATAGAAAATACAATGACCACGAAGAAAGGGTGATGCGCGAACGACATGAACAGAAAGCCTTTAATAGACCGTGCAAAACGAGCGGGGTGGTTAATTAACGCAGGTGGTTCATGCATTTCAAAGAATAACTCCCGGTGGCGGAGCAGAGTCTTACCGATGGTGGAGATGTGAGACGGGTGAAATTCGTTGTCCGTGAATCTGCATAACAAACATGTTTTCCCAACCCCAGAATCTCCGAGGAGCAGGAGTCGGAAGAGCACATCGTACTGCTTAGCCATGGTGTTGGATGTGGTGTTGAAGACAATAAATAAAAATAAATAAAAGCCCCAGTCAGCTAACTCAGCGATGGATGACCGATGCCTCCCCGCCTGCAGCCCATGTCTGCTCAAATGGTCAACATGAGGCTTTGGCGACGCTTCTTTTTGTTCACTGACGCTGGGTCGGTGGGCGACAAAACAGGGATGCTCCGGCTTCCCATGCAGCCTCCAGTTTCCAGTGGGTGCGGTGGACCATTGTCAAGTTAGACCCGATAAGAAAAGGACACTTCCGGTGGTGCTTTTCAATGTAAAAGCCGCACATTTTGGATTCTGTGGTACAAAGAGGATTGGATAAATGTTTTGGTTTGCAAATTCAGTAACAGCCCGACGTATTCCCTCCACCACACAAGATATCCTCACAAGTATGATGATAATATTAAAACATGTGAACGTTTTACCGTATTTAGAGGTTTTGATAATGGGAGAAGAGCATGCACAAATCCACATCTTTTCTTCACATATTGTGGCGAGCCCAGCGGGGCAAGGAGCTGGCAATATGTTATTTGCATCTGTGAATGAAATGATTGCCCATTTGGTAATTTGCATTTCAACCAGTATCCAAGTGCATGGTAATTTATGCATTAATGAATTAATTCATATGATAACTTGACTATCCATTTCATATATGCATTATAGTTTATAAAAGTGGTGTTGTTACATCTGCTTATCTTACATATCATCTGCTTTTTACAGAATTATGAATTGCACTTTGCATCCAACTGATCAAATGACTAGTGAGCAATTTATTTTATCTAATTGCACAATATATAGTACCATAATAAAAGCCGTACAATTATAATTTACCTCAGGGCCCCTCGAGATTTAGTAGCCCTAATGGTGCAGGTGTTGCAAATACCAAGTGTACAATGTGCCCCAGACGCCATTACAACCAGTGCAAACTTGTATCCAGCACTCTCTCTCTTCAATAGACAGTGTTCTAGCTGTACCTCAGCTGGCAAGCCAATTAGATTCCCCAGCAGACACTCACTCCTGCACTTAGTTGTCGGTGTGTCCTTTGAATCAAATCACATCTCAAACATCAACTCAGTGTGTGCAAACTGTGATAATGATGGTGCCAAACGTCATGCAATATGTGTTATACTATAGGACATATTTGTTTCTGAAGCATTGGAATTATGTTTGCTAGTGTGTTTTGTATAAACAAAATGCATTGGCTTCTTACTAGTGTGTTGTATTTACAAACCACACTGTGTCTGTTAGTGAATTGCAGGACATTTGCGAAACATATTTTGTTGGTTTGCTAAATTGACAGGAAATTAGCGTAATAGACTTTTTAATGTTTTATTGGTAAAGGCAGTGACACCACTTCCGGTATTGTTTTGTTGATGCATACCAGATTCTGCCTTCTTACGACGTCGGTGACATTTACAAATTAAATACAACGTGTACACAGTCATTATTACTAGTTTACCCACAGTTTATAATAGCACACCTTTACAAGAGGTTGTGAGCGTCAGACGGTCTCCATGACAGAGCGGTTTGATCCCGTGGAGCCGCCGTAGCGGGTGTGCGCGCAGTTTCCGCCCCCCTCCGTTCTCCGAGCAGGAAGTGAGCCGAGTCCACTGAAACTGAAGTATCAAACTACAAACTAACGGCACGGTCACACTCCCCGCACAGCCCTGCAGCTAACGGGTCCCACGGTCATCATCATGGACGGTTTCCCGACGCCTTTGCGGTGCTTCAACGAGCTCCACCCCGCGGAGAAGTTCGTGGATGACGGAGTGAAGACGGTGACTTCGGTGGAGCAGGTGAGCGGAGCCGCAGATTAGCGGCGTTAGGTAACGTGGCTCCCCGCTAACGCCGCTGCAGCTCTCCGGTCGGGACGGAGGCGCGTCTGAGAAGAAGTGGGACAGAAACTAGACTGTCACACACTTAGTTCCTGTCGCTTATTATGACCCATACTTGTTAGCGTCCATCGGCTAGCTCGTCGGCAAACTAGGAACTTTTTTTAGTTAGCTATAGCATTGTGATGTTACCGTAATGAGATTAAGTGTTAATTAAATTAGCTGTTGATTTAGCAGCCCGAGACGCCGCCCATGTACACTAAGGAGACTTAAGAGGAAAAGCTCCAGATCAATTAGATTCGTTACTGTCTTGACTTCAATCCGGTCCCAGCTAATTAATTAAGAAAGAAACCCCAAAAAGAACAGTGACCCCTTTTAGCCAATCTGTTCAATTAAATATCGGCATATATTACTTTTATTTATTTGCTATTTATATATTCACTTCTAATCGATTTGCATCCCCCCTCTTGCCTGCATATCGGTTATCCAGTACGTGGATCTCATTACATCTTTGTGTTTGTTTAGTTGTTGTTGTTGGCATCGGGTCTGCTACAACTAACCCTGCAGTTGCATTTTTTTTTTTTGTTCCATCAATGTCAACTACTCACCTCTCTTCTGGACGGCTCTGGGTCAATAAATCGAAAGTCGGGTCTCCAAACTCAAATCAAACCGGATCCTGGACTCGCTGCAGCCCACAAAGTCGAGTCTGAACTGCCGTGAATGTGACTTTGCGCACTTGTGCTGCCTCCTAAATGAGCCTCAGCGGGACCCATCCTCTCATGTGGTGTCGCGCGCCTCTGCACACCTGGCTCTAATTAACCTGCGCCACCCACAGCGTCATCCACGTCGGCAGTTTTAACCTCTTCTGGGAACGCAGTTATTTAGGGTCAATGGCATACAGCCAACCTGTTTGGAAGCATGTCTACTTTCAGCCAACACCTCCCCGCCCCACTGCTCCGCTCACAGGTCGCCCAAATCACTGGCCGGACAGGTCCTGCTTCTGTTTACCTCCCTTCTTTAGCATCAGCCTTAATAAAATAAGATAAAATAATCCTTTATTAGTCCCGCAGTGGGGAAATTACAGGATTACAGCAGCCTTGCTCACAAGTGAATAAAAGAATAATACAATAGAAACAAGTAATATAAATAAATATAAGCAGTAAAACAGTAGAGAAGAATATTAATATACAGACTGAATAGAAAGTACTTAAACGTATTGCACGTAAATACACGTAATATACGTAATAATATTGCACCAGGTGAATGATAAAGTGACCAAGTTCAGTTCAAGTGTTCAGTTGTCAGAGTTGTCTACTCTACTGGGAGCTCAGCTGGTTGTGCAGCCTGACCGCAGCGGGAAGAAAAGACTTGCGGTACCTCTCCCTCAGACACCGGGATGAATCAGCCGGTGACTGAAGGAGCTGTGCAGCGCTGCTAGAGTGTCCTGCATGGGGTGGGAGGCGTGGCTTATCATGGACGAGAGCTTCGTCATCATCCTCCTGTCCCCCACCACCTCCACGGTATCCAGAGGACGCCCCAGCACGCTGCTGGCCTTCTTTACCAGCTTGTCCAGTCTCCTCCTGTCAGCTGCCGTGATGCTGCTGCTCCAGAAGACCACTCCATAAAAGATGGCTGATGCCACCACAGAGTCAAAGAAGGTCTTCAGGAGTGCTCCCTGCACCCCAAAAGACCTCAGTCTCCTCAGCAGAAAGAGTCTGCTCTGTCCCTTTTTATAAAGTGTGTGTACGTGGTCGGACCAGTCCAGTTTGTTGTTCAAGTGGACACCCAGGTACTTATAAGATTTGACGATCTCAATGTCCAGTCCCTGGATGCTCACCGGTACCGGAGGAGAGCGTTTACCCCGGCGGAAGTCCACCACCAGCTCCTTGGTCTTACTGGAGTTTATCTGGAGGCGGTTCCGCTGGCACCATCCTAAAAAGTCCTGGTTCAGTTCTCTGTATTCCCTGTCATCGTCTGCGGAAATGAGGCCAACGATTGCAGAGTCGTCAGAGAACTTTTGTAGGTGGCAGTTGGCAGAGTTGTGGTTGAAGTCCGAGGTGTAAATGGAGAAGAGGAATGGAGCCAGAACGGTTCCCTGTGGGGCCCCCGTGCTGCAGGACACCCGATCTGACTCACACTCCCGTATCCGCACATACTGTGGACGGTTGGTGAGGTAGTCCAGGATCCATGTAGTCAGGTGGTGGTCCACCCCGGTCTGCTCCAGCTTGTCCCTCAGAAGTAAAGGCTGGATGGTGTTGAAGGCACTGGAGAAGTCGTAGAACATGACTCTCACAGTGCTTCCAGCCTCCAGGAGGAGCCAGGACCTATACCAACAAATCCTCCCACCACAGCCAGTCCTAACTATATTCAGTCAATTGTACGCACCATTCCCGTTATTCGTAATTATTTAGTTAGGCTTAGAAGTCGACATAAAGTGTCTCTTTTACAAAAATCGAATTTAATCTACCTCGCCTCAAGACGTCTGTTCCATTCAAACATCAGTGGCCTGCTACTAAACATTGACAATAGCAACGTTGTGTTATATGAAACGTCTCCAGTTGTTGGCCATCCCCTCAGATCCCAAGACTGTCCACGAAATCATCTTTTGCTCAGAGCTCGAGAAGTATGAACATGTTGTGTTGGACACGTATGTCTTAGTCGGGATGTGCATGTGACACATTGATGCTTTGGATGACACGGCAAAGACACTGAGCCGCCTCTGAGTTATTAAGAGTGAGGCTCTGAACCTGGACAAGCTCTCTGATAGCTCCAACAAATTAAAAGCCCAGTGCCCGATATTTCATGTTTATGTAAGACAATTAAAACATATATATACCCTAAGCTTTTCACAATATGTTATGTTATTGCTGACAGACATGCCTCTTATGAAAATAAAAATAAACCTATCAATACAAATGATACAGTCCTTGGTTCTCCTCACAACTCTCCGATGCCATCCACAACAACGGAGACAAAGCCTGGCCCAAGGCTAGATCCAGTGGCTCCTCTTAGGACCGGCCAACCTCCAGGCGACATAAACACATCTGCACCAGCATGATAAGGACGGCTAAATCAAATTATTATTATCAGTCAGCTCTCTCTGCCTGTGGCAGTTCCACTGAGTTTCACCTCACCATTTTGTTGTTGGTATTCTTTAGCTCACAATGACCTTCGTAATGCCGTTAACGCTCTCCTCTTTTCTCCGCCCTTTTTTCTTTTCTTTTTTTTTTCCTAGAAAAAAGTGGAACACAGCATTGAAGAAGTCATCAGTGTTTACAAGCAAATGCACAGCTTACCGCAGTAAGTACCAAGAGAGAAAATAAGCAAAAGGCAGCACAGACTGGTTGAGTTTGGAGAGTTTTGTTTTGGGTTTTTTCTCAGATTATTTTCCCATAATGATGTTGCCCTCAGCTTTTACACACAGCTTTTTCATCATGTTTCTTACTGTAATACAACGCCAGACTTGAAA
The DNA here is from genome assembly GCA_038501785.1 of Myoxocephalus aenaeus. Lineage (NCBI taxonomy): Eukaryota > Metazoa > Chordata > Actinopteri > Perciformes > Cottidae > Myoxocephalus > Myoxocephalus aenaeus. The sequence continues at coordinate 2,820,560 of JBAMJR010000009.1, forward strand.
GGTGCCCAAGCTACACGATCATAGTGCATCATTTCTGTTCCATTAGATCTGAGTTGTTTTCACATCCGCGGTCGTGTGGGATGTCGGACACTGCTTAGTGCTTACCGGTACTCGCCCAACATCTGAAAAGAAAAGCTCTTCCAGCAACGACTGCTTTTAGAGAAACTCTGCCCTCCAGACGACGTTGTTGTTGTTGTTGCTCCCTTGACTTTTGTCTCAGCTGTCAAAATGTTGACAAAAATCTGATTTAATCTATGCATTGTAAGGCAGTGTGAGGGTATATCTGCTGCGTCCGTTTTAAAACTGTCCATCATGAGTTTGACAATCCTCTAGGCGTGCAATGCAAAATCAATGAAGCACTCTTCAAAGATAAGTGGATCTGCATTATCTATAAAAAAGGAAATTAGGTAGCTTTGCTTGTAAACTGTGTGACATTTTAGTACAATTGAATCCTATCGTAACAGCCCTCGTGCAGAGTCTAGAAAAGAGTGCATTTTGAAACCCACAGAAACAAATGTGTGGCTGTAGTAGTGATGATCACCTATTCATAAGACTCATACTCATGTTGTTGAATACATTTACTGCACATTAGGAGAGATTTCCAAGAACACTGCTCATTGGCTGTTGTGGCTCATAAACACCTGCTGTTTGCTGCAGGGAGACGTGTGATGTCCGTTTCTCTAAAGGGTGTGTTGATCAGCCCACATACTTTGCTCCTGGCATCAGCTGTCATCAGTCCCCTCTTAATGCGGTGACTCATCTCATTTCTATGACAACTGCATGGCCCTGAATGTCACTGCTGGAGCAGCCAATGGGGGGAAATGTTCACAAGAAAGTGAACGGTATTCATCGGTGCCTTTTTTTATTTTATTTAGTCGTGATCGTTTCCCATGTTTGGCCTGAACTCTTGAGTTCAACACAACATGTTTTTGATAAAAATTGAATCAGAAAGGTACGGATGTGTGATCCACCCACATCTGCCAGACCAAATATTGACTTAAATATTGCACAAGCACCGGTACAAAACAGGTGAGGCGTTAGTTACTCACTTAATTCAAGTAGTTTTGAAACAAAGCACCGTGTAATTATAAAACATTTTGGGTAATATGACAGTGGTATTAAGTAGACCGAAGTGATAGGTGAAGAATAACGGAGTCTTTTATGGGACCGTTATATCTTTTGAAGTCCTTCAGAGGGCAATCACGTACTGTTTTTTTCTTGGCTCTGCTTTCCCACGTGCTAAGAAGGCAGAATGTATGTTTAAGTTTACTGTTGATGTTCATAAAAGAATACGTTTGACTTGTTTGTGAATTTACTGTTTAAAAATACAGAGTAGCCAGGAATTTAGACATGTTTTTATATTATAGACTTCTTCACACTGCCACGAATACCTTTCCGTGGAGAAAATCTCTTCTTTGTTTTACTTTAACTTTTTTGATTCAACCTAAAATCAGCCCCCGGTACAGATACCGACTCATTTATCAGACTCAGACTTTTAAAACACACGGCGGTTAATGTGTGTGTGATAGTAGAATCTAAGTGTCTCTCATTACCAGAAACACAACTGAAGACACAACCTTGTCCCTCTGTATTATTCCCAAAAGTAAAAAAAAATTGGTAGTTGCAAAAATATGCCACGAAAACCATTATGAGACAAACTCAGGTGGATAAAAGTTGAGATGGTATTTCTTATTTAGCCTCTCTCTCCCTCCCCGTTGTAGATGTTTGTTCTGCTGAGCGTGAAATCACGGCTTTTTAATTTACCAGCAGGCTCGTCTGGTCTGCCCCAAACTTTTAAACGGCCGAGTTGAAGCCTCGTCCGACGAGCATAACGGTGGTGGGCGGACCGGCTTTTAACTGCTCAGCGCCGGTCTTGTTCTCCCTTCCGATTGTTGTCGTGTTGCAGAATATTGCAGCGATCTGTGACTAACCCTTTGTAGGTAGAGAGTAATTACAGTCGCCCCAGCAAACACTGCGTGAAAAGGGCAGGCAGTAAATGGGACTGGGAGGAGAGGGAGGGAGGAGGGAGGGTCGGCTGTCTTTGACTCACTGGCTCACACACTGGTGTGTTCCTGTGGAGCACGCTGACATCAGCACGATGAAAGGGAGGCTCTCACTCCCACCTCTACCCCGGGAATCAATGAAGTCATATTGTAGATTGATATTGTAATTACATTAGTACCTTCAGTTGGGGCATTTTTTTTTCTTTCTCCCAAAACCACATATTTAAAAAAATAAAAATAATTATGGAACTGTTGCAATTCTGCACCAGTAGGTGACAGTAGAACGACTTGCAACAGCCTATTTCACAATTACTCATTTTTCAAATCAGCCTTTTTTTGTCTTGTCAGGCGCTTTTTTTTTACATTGCCACATTATCCGTCAAAATTATTACATCAGTTTTGAGAAGAAGACAAAAGACCCACCGGAAAGGTGTTACTTTAACAGTAGAAATGTTAATACAATATTGGTCAGAACCATTTATTACATATAGAATTACATTTTTAGGAGCCATCACATGTTCAGGAAATGTACATTTATGTATTACATAATTGGTTTCTACGATACAGTACAGTGTTGCACCGTATTGTACACTATATATACTGTTTGTATCGAGTATTAATGCAACATGCCACAGCCTTAGTAGCCCAAGCTAGTTTCCCGTTGTAGTCCCTCGATGGACTTTTATGCGAAAGCACAAAACTCACCAGAAAATAACACAAAACAATAACACAAACAATACACAGAACGTTGTTTCAGTAATATAATATTCTGCATTACAGTATCTTTAGACTTTACAGACTAACCTTAAACAAAATATTATTTTGATACCTGAAAGTAGTTTGCATGGATTTTATGTTCCTTATTCTTAATTGTTCTTAATAAGGACGGAGCGGAATACTTTCCTGCTAATAGAAAGTAAAAAGCTGAGGAGCCTCAAAAGATATCGGTAGATAAATAAAATAAATGCTGACACCACTGCCTCCTATGCTGAAATGGTTGTTTCTCTCAGATGTTGTGGAATCTGTGTTTTTTTTTTTTGTTGCTTTCAATATATTTACACACACAATATTTATTTATTTTAATACACTTCACAAAGCCTTTCATGTGAAGTGGGAAGTGAGTGGAGAGATTACCTGGTGGACAACTGACTGAAAACCATTTTTTTCATTTTGTGTTATGACCCGAGGCTCCACTTAAAATTCAAAATAGCAAAAAACAAGTGTGGCCAAGAATATAATTTTCTACAAAGGGATTGAACTGAGCCTCTTGTTTCAACTGTTGAGTTTCCAGCTGCTCGTCTTGTTCTGATGGCTCCTTCTGTCCTGTGTTTGGTCCTCAGGCCGGCCTTGTTGCGGGAACAGCACTACCAATATCTCAAGAAGGGCTTACGTCACTTATCGGATGCTTATGAGGTACAGTATGATGAACCCAAATGACACGCAGGCAGTACGACGGCGTCCCTTTTAGAGGCTGCATTGGTTCCTGTGAGTCCGTGATGGACAGACGGACAGTAACACTCGCTGCCTCTGGATGATCGTCTCTTTCTGCTGGACGTAGAAACAGAACGACTGCGTTCTCCCATCCGTGCTCTCGAGGAGGTCGCCTTCTCTTTAGGGTGTGCTAACGTAGAAGACTGAGACAGGCATTTGTTGTGACATTTCTGCTGTAACCTCAGACAGCGTGTGTGTGTGTGTGTGTGTGTGTGTGGCCGCCGCTGCTCTGTTTACTGTCATCTCTGTCTCTAACTGACTGACCTCACCATCTTGTTTACTGCTGTGCTTGGTCATCTGATGCCATCTGATCATGTGCTGCTGTCTCTCCTTGTTCCGGGTAGTGTCTGGATGCGAGCAGACCGTGGCTTTGCTTCTGGATTCTTCACAGTCTGGAGTTACTAGAGGAGCCCATTCCTACTGCTGTCGCCTCAGAGTGAGAAACACACACACACACACACACACACACACACACACACACACACACAGTAATACCACTGCCAAAGACGTTGTATTATTTATTACCGTGGCACAGTTCTCATACCGGTAATTACTAGAGTAGAGCAAATGTTGCTGCAATGAAAATTGCTGATAATTAACTGCAGCTGCTCCACATAAACTGTCTAATTGCAACGATGGCTGTAGGTTTGTGTCATGCAATATAAGTTTATGTTACAAGTGATGTAATATGAATTCACTACCCCAATATTTACACCAATCCAAGGGAAGTTAAAGTGCCAGTTATTTCCGGCATGGCTCCAAGATGTTAGAAGACGTGTATCATATTTTACTTACGGCGGAGTATGAAAAAGGAGCTTTGTTATTAATCGGAGGCTTTATACTGTGCACAAACACACACTGGCCCCTGTTTTAAACCCACAAATACCAGCGCAGTGGTAAAATCAGCATATGCCAATAAAGATCAGAACTTCTTACATCGGACATTATAAAGAAAGAGTTTTGTCTTTATTCTAAGGCTCTAAATAAAAGAAAGTATCATCATGCCACCAGAAGACATCATAATAGTTGGAGAGGCATTTTTTACTAGAAAAATAAACCCTTAAATGATCATATAATGGAGCAGTAGTCAATTTATTTTTCTACTACATTTTTCCCGCACAGTTCTGTTAAGTGATTTCTTTCCTTTGTGGTCTCCATAAATAACTGCAACAATTCATCTTAATTCTCGTCTATAATCCAACACCCACATAAACCAATAGTGGTGTTGATGTAAGAAGGAATTCATGTTTTCCCCCCCAATCAATGGTTATCGCTATTTGTGCCGAGTGTAATGACGCTACTGGGCAGAACGAGCAGGTGTATTGTTTTAGACGAGTCTATGCAGCTTTAATTTGCCATTTGATTAAATTACTGCCAGTCGAAAGTAACACTCAGCAAGGAGACGCCAGGCTGCCAACGCACGCTCGTTATTACCGGGAGGCGTGCCAACACACCGGCTGGCACTGCCCAGCGCCAATGACACACACACACACACACACACACACACACACACACAAGAGATTTTCCCGTGGATTGAAACCGTCATTGGTTTAATGTGTGACAAAAGTGAGGTAATTGGACACATTTGCACCAAACTCTGTCCTGCACCACCTCTGATAGAAACTCAGGCTCTGTGCGTCAAAACACACACGAAAAACACAAACGCTCCAATGTTTCCGTCGTCAGCCCGTGGATCTCCGTTGGTTACGGTTACATAATCAGTGCAGACGCCGTAATCAAATATGCAAGAAGCACGTCACCATCCTCTGATATCTGATATACCGTCTGTCTGTGAAAGTAGAGCGTAAACAACTCTCTGTCTTCCCTTCTTGATCTTCTTCTCTCCAGTGTGTGTCAGTTTCTGTCTCGCTGTCAGAGCGCAACAGGCGGCTTCGCCGGCGGTCCGGGACAACACGCCCACCTCGCCCCCACCTACGCCGCCGTCAACGCCCTCTGCATCATCGGCACGGAGGAGGCCTACAACATTATAGACCGGTACAGCGTGGCGCCATTAGGAGACTTGTTTTTATATAAACCCCTTTACTCCACCAAAAGCAGAACTTGACACACATTTGAAAGACGTGAATCGTTCCTCTGACGTGTGCACAGCTCACTGACGTTGTTTCCCATGATTTCTGGCTGATGAAATAAGACTTCAGCAGCTCTTGATGTAGAGTTTACGATGCTCCTCTCATAGAAAATCACTTCACATGCCAAGAGAAGCAATTTGTCACGCCGACTTTGTTGGAAAGCGACAACTAGAAGAATATACGAAACACTGTTTGACACCAAAAAATATCAGAAATGAAAAATACTCAATATATATATATATATATATATATATATATATATATATATATACAACTAAACAGCAGAGTGTATAAATGTAGGCACTAATTTAGAAAGTGCGAAAATGCAAAGTATGTGCCGTGTACATTATTTTACTGAAGTCACATCCAGCCTTGAGATTGTAATTGAATAATAATTAAACAATAATTAGTTTTAGGATTAAGTGTAATGATATTCACATTTCAAAGTTTTTAATCAGTGGCTGTATAATGATGTTTGACGTACTCGCTATGAGTGTTATTATTATTACAGACGTATCTGTTCTTTAACCAGCAGCTGATTCTACGAGCATGTAGAGTTTGTGTTTTCATGGTTACTAACTCATATTCATATCTGTAGCTGACGGGAGAAGCTACGACTGCTTACAGTCGGGATTTTTATTAGCGCTTTATTATAATACAATGTTCCACGTTCCGGCCCATCCCCCCTTTGATGTTTCTCTCACATTCACGCCATCCTTCCTCCTCCTCCTCCTCCTCCTCATCATTCTAATCCCCCTTCTCTCCTCCTGTCCTGACCCTCCAGGGAGAAGCTGTTAGATTTCCTAATGTCAGTGAAGCAGCCAGATGGCTCGTTTGTGATGCACATCGGAGGAGAGGTGGATGTCAGGTGAGAGCCCAGAAGATAACGCTCCCTCCTCCCCCCTCTGTTCTCTTTCCCCTTTATTGTTGTTGTTTGTTTTGTTTGTTTCCGCACCACACAGGAAGATCCATAAATCACCAAAGTCACCGTCACAATTAACGGCACGTTTGGTACCCAATATTGAGTTTTTGCTGTGTGACGGTGAGCACATTTAGTGTTTTCACCAAAAAATTAGGGCATTTTTTCAAAGTATGTCTGCTTTTTATCTCCCTTTCCTTTGTATTTTTTTCTGTTCCCCTTTGTTGTTGATAGAAAAGAGGAGAAATACCCACATCTCTCTTGCGTAAGAGTGGATTTATGTTGTGTGTGTGTGTCTTTGAATCTGTGTGCCGGTGGATTTGCTTTGATGTATCGTCCTCGGTTTCGACAAAGAACTTCCAAAGTCAAAGTTGCTGTTTCTCTCTCAGAGGAGGCTGTCATCTGTTGCCAACCAATTAATGTTCTGCTGTCATTACATATTATTTAAACTCTTTGTCTGTCCTGTAAAAAAACACTCGTACGTGATCAAGAACTATAAATAAACAAGTTTTATTTTCCATTGTGATTTTTAAAAGGGTTTTATTGGCCTAAGAAGCAGCAGGATGTGCTCAACCCCACCTAACATACATTTTTATGACGATCTACAAAAGGCCCTGAAGAGACGGGAACCAACAATCAGTTTGTCCTCCTAAGTCTGATACTCAGATGACCAGTGTCTTTTATTTTGAAACGACTCTACGACTGTGGTCTCTGGAGAGGAGCTCCACGTCACTGAGCATGCTCAGAGGTGTGTTTCCATGTGACCACGGCTGAGAAGAATGAGCAACCCCGGTGGTCACGCACTCCAGACGTGTTAGTCGGATAAACTCACTGTTGTTTCTGGTCCCTTCAAGGAATTTCTCAATAATAATACAAATATATAAATTATTCATTCTGAAAGCCTTACAGTCTCTTGACAGCAGAGGGAAATGAAAGCCAAGATGACTTTACAGTATGACAGATTACACCCTCAACATTTTTTGGGTATTTGGCCTCCTAGCAGTATAAATGTGTAAAGTTTCGAAACAGCACTTCCTGCTCACTCACATCACATCTCTCTCTTGATCCATATCTGTGTTTAGGAGTGCATATTGTGCAGCTTCCGTAGCGTCGCTCACAAACATCCTCGTTCCTAAACTGTTTGAGGACACGCCCAACTGGATCCTCAGGTACAGCCAACCACAGCGGCCTATCGTCCAACTATTGAAGACCCATTTGTGTTCCTCCATTCCTCCAGTGTGTGTGTGTGTGTGTGTTTCACCTGGTGCGTTTTTTTTATTTCCTCTGCCTCCAGTTGCCAGAATTGGGAAGGCGGTCTGAGTGGCGTGCCGGGTCTGGAGGCCCACGGTGGCTACACCTTCTGTGGCACAGCGGCACTCGTCATCCTGGGCAAAGAACATATGCTGGACCTCAAAGCGTTGCTGGTGAGAAGCTCCCCTCACTCTCTTTGACTTTTTCCACAATCACAGGTTTTACTTGCTTATACAACAAAAACTAATACGTATTCAAATAACATAAAACAGGATAACCTGAGGGGCCACGTGGCTCGAGTCCCAAAGACACACACAAAAAAAGACTATCAATAGAAGTCACAACAGAGCTGTGCTGAAGCAATATCCCTTTTTATAGGCTGTGATTAAATAAGAATAAAATGTCCCATTAAAAGGGTGTTTCATTAAATAAAACCTGCCGGAGAGGCATTCTGTTACGGCATATCGCCTTTTGCTTATTTAGATAAGCGTTGGTCCTGTATCTTAGATCTAACATGTTCTTGTTGCAGAACCATTTGGAGACACACTGCAGCTGTCGGCATTATCTTTGTTTATTTTGCCTGCCAGGCTCGTGGTATATTGTAGGTCAAAGTTTCCATCAGTTTGGTTCCAGTAGCCATTGGGATACTGTGTTGATCCCTTTGGGGACATTCTCTTGTCATGTGCCTGCTTCCAGAGAAGAAAGAGGGCAGAGCTGCAGCCCCGGAGCTTTAGTCGTGCTCAGGGTCTCTGCAGCTGGCCAGATGCTTAATGACACGGCGCTAAAGGGCACGTGGAAATAAAGAGGTTTTTGTTTTTTTACATCTCTTCTTAAAATAATACAAACAGCTTGTGTTGGTTGCTTTGGTTGCTTTTCGTCATCGTTCAGGAACACTCATTTAGAGGGATTTATAGGCGGTAATGGATTATAAAGCTCATAACTATGTTTTCTTTAGTGTATAATCGCCTGACACTAAGAATCGTTGTGTTTCCGTGGCCTCAAAATCAGCCGTTCATATCTACATTCACCGTAGTCCTCTGATGCGCTTGGAAAGGGAGGGGAGAGCGGAGGACCGTTCAGTTGGTTGCAATCTGCAATCTCACCACTAGATGGCACTAAATCCTACAATCCTTTTAAAACTTTCAATGTAAAGGCTGTGAAATGCTTCCCCAGCAGCCATCCCGCCGTCAGTATTTACAGAATATGCTCGTGTGACGTAAAGGGACATTTGCATTAGTAACCCCTCCTCTCTTCTTTCAACAACCCCACAGCTTTGTGGCGTTATATCCACTCGACGCCCAGCCAAAGTCACGCCCTCTGACATATCCCGTGTCACTGGAGGGCGCAGCCATTTTGTTTCCTTTAAAATCATGCAGTATTTGAGTGGGTGTGAACAAAGACGAGACTCGTTTTTTATGAAGTTGTCCTTCATGCAGTGAAGTAGGGTGACTCAACGCCGCACGAAGCGGCTCCAGTTTCATCTCTGAGAGAATTAATTCATGCTCTCAACCTCCGAAGATGGCGACGCAAATGCCCCACTTTATTAAACAATGCCCGGCGCTTCATTTGAAGATGAGACGTCTCACACTGGCACGGCAGAGAACAATATCACATATTGCCTTGTCGAGCGGAGGGAACAGGGGAAGCGGCATAATTCCCACAGCGCCGCCTCGTCGATGAATGATCGGCCCGTCTATTATAATCAAATAAAGACGGCACTAAACTCAGCAGCAGCATGCATGAAGCATTTATGGTGCCGATTACTGCTCGACGATCAAATGCCTTTCTACAAGCTCCAGCATTGGGATTTTTGCTACAGCTGAATAACGAGTGATGATGAAAGTCCCTCTACTCTTGAAAGGGTATTCATTCGTATATGTTTCACACTGTGTGGAAAACGTGTGAAGGCCAGGGTGGACTTAAAAACATTGAATATGATGGGTAATAATAAAATGTGTGTCTTTTTTTTTTTATTTCTTTTTACAATTTTGTGAGGAGAGCCAACAGAGTTTTCCTTTTTTTTTTAAATACCAAATTCATTCCTGAACGTTGTTCCTCCTCTTCATCCGACAGACTAGACCCCAGCTGGTATTAAACCCAGTTCTCCATAGCTACTCCAAGCTGAGCAAGACCGGATGTGCACCAATTAGTGGTTTCCATGTCAACAATATTGTAAATTCCCTCCCATTTTGATAATATGAAGACGTCTCCCCTTCCTCTGGTCCTGTGTGACCCCCGTGTTGCACTTAAAGTGAGTTGAACGTCCCCAAAGATGGTTAAAAGCGTGTGTTTGCCGCGTGTCTCCTCCTCAGCGGTGGGTGGTCAGCAGACAGATGCGATTCGAAGGCGGCTTCCAGGGCCGCTGTAACAAACTGGTGGACGGCTGCTACTCCTTCTGGCAGGCTGGACTCCTGCCTCTCCTCCACAGAGCCTTATTCAAAGAAGGTACGTACCCCTGGCCGGAGCAAAGTCAAAGTCTCTCTTTTAAGAGTAGAAACACACGGAGCAGCCTCTAGAAATATTATAGCGATTAATATAATTGTAGTATTTTTGATCAGTAATTGCATTAAATGATGAAAATAAGTGTATCATGACTAAATAAACCAGTCATTATGGATTTCTCTCTTGAGTCCACTCAATATCAATTGCGTTTTTTCCCCACCAACATTTAGAGAAAATGGCTTCACCTGGTCTGAGCCTTTTCTCTGTAGCCGCCGCAAAAATGTGATTTAGTTCCCAGTAAACCGAGAATAACTCCTTGCGGGTATTAAGTGTAATTATTAAAGTTTTCAGAGCTGCACTGGATGCACTCGGAGGCCTCAAGGAGGAATCTGTTAAGCGGATTAAGTGCTTTTCTCTTTGCCGTTTGCTCGTGCGACACTGCACAGATAATGTTATGGTAAATACGGGCTTGTCGTTTCCAGTTTGACCAGTTAAACCACCGAAAGAAAGAAAACTGATGACATGGTCATGTTTAGCTGAGTTTCACGTGGATTTTTGAAGACACTGATCATCACAATTTACTGTAAACACGGTCTTCTTCTCAGCAAATGAGCTAAATAAGTAAATGAGCGGCTGATAATGTTCCATGTTTAAGGGCATCCCAGTAACTAAGTTTGGGCTGAATTGTGTTTGTGCAGGAGAATCGGAGCTGAGTCGGCAGCGGTGGATGTTCGAGCAGCAGGCCTTGCAGGAGTACATCCTCCTGTGCTGTCAGAACCCAACAGGGGGCCTTCTGGATAAGCCTGGCAAGTCAGTACCGCACCATCTGGACACACACACACACACACACACACACACACGCGCGCGCGCGCACACACACACACACACACATTAAGGCTGGTGGCACCACATGCGCTTTCCACTCAGTTAAATGGGATTCACATGTTTGTTTGTTTTACTCATGCACATCCTTTACACGGTCATGCATTGTGTGTCCAGATCCAGAGATTTCTACCACACGTGTTACTGCCTGAGCGGCCTCTCCATAGCGCAACACTTTGGAAACATGGACCTCCACCACGAGATGATCCTCGGCAGGGAGGAGAACAGATTGGTGAGACTGCAGCAGGGCTGGGAGGGAGGATTCGTTCAGAAATGGAGCATTTACCATCAGGAATGGATTTCTTTTAACGGAAGCAAATTAGACGTCGGTACCTAAACGATATCAACTTGTTACGGTCCATCTAGTGACCCTCGGGGGACACGGGGCGTAACATACAGGATCTTGGCAAAGGTGGAACAAAAAGGCGGGTGAAAAACTTAAGCAGGGATAAGTAGCATTTATTGGACAGTTTACAGTTTAACAAAAGGTAAAACAACTCAAATGGAAGTAAAAGGCGTCAGGGTCTCTAAGGCCAAAACAAATAACCAAAACCCCCACACTAGCTAGAACATGAGGTCAACTGGCCTACCGTAGCAAAAAGAAAAACAATACCGAGTTCCCTGACTATCCACAAAACAGGGAAAACAGAAACGACAAAAAAGAAATAGCAGAGAACCCCACACAGCTTCCCCAAAGGCACTCAGGCACCATGACACTACAGGAAAAGAGAGGATCTGAGAGTTCATATCCAGCCCACTGATTGAGTGCTGCCTCTCAGGTGGAGGCGCTCCAGAAGAGGGCGGAGTTACGTCAGGGGGGGCGTAACACAACTTCTCACCAGTTCCTGAAGTAAATAAAAGCTCTGCTGGCATTAATGTAGAAACTTACTTAGTTCTGAAGTACCTCTGTGTGTTTCGTACCTTCAGAAGGATCGATAGAGCCAGTGACCGTTCAGGGATGCTGTAAAAACGTGGCCTATTCTAAGATAAGGGGAAACGTAACCATTCTTAGTTTGAGCTGATTTACACACCGATTAAAACATAGTTATGAATATTATAATCAATGTCTGCACATAAACCCCCCTAAATGTTACACACTGTCCCGTAAGTTACTGTTAATGTAAAAATGGACCGTGTTGGTATAATTTGGTGGTAGTGGAATTGTTAGGCCGAGTTTCTTTTTGCAGTAGGTTGGGTCATGTTGGCGTTTGCATCCGTACCTCCTCTCATCGCTCCATCACCATCTCACCCCTCTGCTAGTTTGACAACTAGTTTTCCTGCCCCTTCAATCGCAGCACTTGGCGTTTAATAAAGTAGTTACTGAGCTTATTCTCTTGTCTTGCTGAGAGGGTGCATGCCAGCGTCTTGTGTCTCCCGGGATCCAAGGGGCCCTTGTTGGGAGCAGCTTCACGGCTCACAGCCGGCGGTGCAGCATGTTGAGAATGATGTTTTCCAAAGATCCGTCAGGTAGCAGCTGATCGCCAAGGAGTTCCTCTTTTCAAAACGAGTGCTTCTGTTGGTCTACACCAGCAGAAGTGTCGGCTCGTGAAGAATTATCAAAACGTAGATTTAGTGACCCAAAATACATCAGCATTATTATTATTATTATTATTAGTCAAGCTCCTCGTGGTTTTGAAGATGTAATGGCTGCAATAACAGAGTTCAATTGGCAGGTCCTTAACGTTAAAATAAATTATTCCAAATTGAATTAAATGAACGCCTTTTTTTTTGCTTGCCTCCAATGCACCTTTTTATGTTCTCACCATGGAGTACAATTTTTTATTTTTATTTTATCTGCCATTTATTTGCAGTAAGCAGAGGGTTTTCAAATGACTGCAGTCAAGAGAGCGTGACCCTGTTCCTCATTATGCACCTTTTGAATGAATTGCACGCCTTTTAATCTTCAGCGGGTTCACTTCCTGATCGGGGACATGCAGATGCAGATGCAGATGTGAAAGGCGACGAGCCGACGGTGGTGTTGATTATAAGATGGCGTGCGGTTTTACTGTAAGATGTCGGTGGCACCGGCAGTGGTGTTGGTTTTATTGTCCCGCTTCCTGTTGTCTTCCTGTTAATTACAGTCGGTGACAGCAAGTCTGCCCCGGAGACATTGCATGTGTTATCTCTGTAGCCTGTCTAAAATAAATGATATTCAGTGGAGGGACACATTACCTGACTGAACAGAATGGGTAAAAAAAAAAAAAGGCACGGACACGTCGTGTCTCCTACCAAGGACCTAATACAGTGTAACTGTTGAAAAAAAGACTTGTTTCATTCTGAAGAAGTCAATGAAAAGTCTCCACGGATAGCGGACAGTTTACGCTGCACTGTAATTAAGACATACATTTATAAGTAATACTGAAACTGTAATTACACCCAAACCGGATTAGATAAAGCTGCCGGAAAAATTAGGCCACCTTTTTGAGCCAGAAAAAGATCCAAGAATAGGAGCAAACGGAGGCTTAGAATAAAAACATTACGGTACAGCAGAAGTTTCATTTTCCTCTTGTTCCATCTCGCAGGCTCCAACTCATCCCATTTACAACATTTGTCCGGAGAAGGTGGCTCAGGCCCTGCAGCACTTCCACCGGCTGCCTGTCCCTGACGAAGACGAAGACGACAGAGCGTCGGACCCCGCCGGTGCCTCCAGATCAAGTGACCATCGGTCCTAGCTGGTCATCGGCGGCGACGTCGCTGCAGTGTGAAGCAGCAAACTGTGGGAACGGACTCAAACCAGCAGACGGCTCAGACGTGATGTAGACGAGCCCCAAAAAACACGTGGCGGTCGACTGTCGGTAGACATGAGGGCTGGAGTTTAGCAGGAGTTTGCCTGATTAAAGGTCAACAGGTGTGTGTGTGTGTGTGTGTGTGTGTGTGTGTGTGTGTGTGTGTGGGCAGCTTAGCATTCAGCTGGATTTTTGCTTGCAATGCCTAATGTTTTCATTCGCTGAAATAAAAGTGAAACTTTCAGTTTGACCTCAGTTAATAAAACTTTAGAGATCTTTTCATAACGGTGTTGTAAGATTTAAGTTCAACAGTCGACCTCTAAAAAGAACTTCAAGTACCTGCAAACACTATCGAAATATCTTTTGAAAAACCGTGACTGACTAAGCCTCAGTTCTGTATATTTAAATTTGAGATTCAAAAGAGATTCAGTACATCTCCACTTGATGCTTTTATTTTCCATAATTTCTTAATAAAACAATTGAACTGAACCGTGGGAATGTTTGGCATTTTTGCTTTTGAAAAATTAGCAAAATAAAATTTGTCTGTCAATCAACTTATTGATTAACTCAATAATTTGACTTGGAGTTTGGTTTAAAAGCAGCCGCTGGTTTCCTGACGAGTTTCTTTCCATTTAAAGGAAACATGCAGAACATAATCGGCTCACCCACCAAAAATAAGTCAAAATAATTAAAACATTTCAAACTTCTTTTGGAGGTCAGTGTGAGCCGTTAGAGGGAAATACAAATATGAATCTCTGAAATGACAGATGAAAACCGGCCTACTTTTCCCTGCACATAGTTAAAAACTAACCCGGTGTACGGCGAGAACCGTTCCAGAACGAGACCAAAAGGACATTGCGTGCTTCAGTCTTGGTTCTAGACAGCCGGCAGCGTCGCTGGAACTAAAGAACCAAAAGGTTGTTTCCTGCAGAACCAAAAGCACACCGCCGTCCTCAAAGCTCTTCGTTGAGGTTGGGAGGGAGGAACGGTGACCGGTTATGTTGTGAAGCATTCAGGACTTTGGTTTGACGGCTAAATAACCACACAGAGCACGCTAAAGGATAAAATAGTTTATTTTATAGTCTCATAGTAAAGGTAGGCCTCAACTTGCAAGACAATTGTTGGCAGTATGTACAACATACTTGTAATTTCCATGGAATGGAATCGGACAAACAGACCTATTACACCAATTATATCCTCCTAAATGGAAATAAAATGGAAACCATATACATACACACGTTTCCTAGACACGCAAAATGCTTCCTTTTTTTCCTTGGGGGGAGGAGGGGATTCAGCAACATTGATTTTTATTTACTGTGTAAAGCACAACACATCGACTGGGAATTATTTAACTTCCTGAACTGCAAACGACGGGAGCTACCTTTTGACATTCAATACCTATTTCAAACCCTTAAGGAGAACTACATGTGACAAATTGGCATTTTTCCATGACTCGTGAGATTACTACAAAATGCATAACATACTTTAGAACTTGAAAACATCCAATCAATGCTTTTTTATAATATATAAAACGAGATGCCTAACGTATTCAGCCACCTAAAGTCATTCACTACTTCAAGCTAAAGGACAAAATACGATACAAGTTTAGGAATATTCTCCTTCAAAACATCAATTTAAAACAAAGGAGTCGTGTTTTCTTGTTTTTTTAATCTTGTGATCACAACGACGTGTCAGGCAGAAAACATCTACAATCCAGTGGCCTGAGCTGGGTGTCACTTTACCATTTGCTTCAAAAGCATCTTCACATTCTGTAGTGGAAAAAAAGTAAGCGACAAATGTTTTTATTTCATATTTTAAAAACTTCTCTGGGACGATTTTTTTTATCTAGGTTGGTGTGTGTGTGTAAATTCTGAACTGAATTTTTTTTAATCAAGAAAAAAAAAATGAACAAAAACTCAATATATAATATAGCAGTGCTTGGAGTAGGCCAGGAGCGCCCATCCCCCCCAAATAAAACCAACCCGGGGAGGAGGAGGGGCTGTATTGAGGGTACCAAAAAAAGCATCGAGTCCTTAAAGTAGCCAAGCTGCCTCTTTTTGGGTTTCGGATTGTAGATGTTGCTGGGGGGAAACAGCAATGAAGGAGAACCAAAGAAAAGAGGAGGAGAGGGATGAGAGGGGGGAAAAAAACCTGAAGCTCTCGTCACGGGATGAAGCAGTCATCTTCCACCCTGCTGACTTCCTCCCTGCTGTTCTTGGAGATCGGGTGGAGAGAGAGAGACGAGCGAGGAGGTTAGCGGGGTCATGAGTCTCCAGTGTGAGCCACCCACATATGGAGGAGGGAGGACGAGGAGGCTGGAGGTGGTTGTTGATGGCATGGCGGGGCGGGAGCTTTGAAGGCTGCGTTTCCTCTTGCCCTCCTTTGTGCCCCGCAGCGTCCAACCTTGACCAGGTTGGCACTGCGCCGCCCTCTAGCTGGCCTCCACGCGCAGCTTCTTCCTGTTGGGCGGCTCCTCGGCCTCCGACTCGGAGCTGGAGTCGGAGCCTCCGTCGAACGCCGACACGGCGCTGCCTTTGGGGTTGGTGTACAGGCTGCTGTCAGACGAGGAGTAGCTGGCCTGGAGCTGGGCGGAGCCCTTCACCTTCTCCAGAGCGCGGACTGCATGGACACACGGGAACAAACATGGATGAAGACGGATGGCGAGGAAGATAAAAAAGGGAGGATTTCTAAATGATAATCAGTCAATTGGCTGTTCTTGTACGGTCAAGTCAAACCAAACGTTGTGCCGCTCCCCCTCAGTCCTGACCTTTGAGGAAATGCAGATAATCTAGGAATCTAAAATGCTCCATCCATTTGTATATATCACCCCCCTTCTGCTGAGTGGGCAGCAACCTCTTCATAACATCGCCATAAACAACTCAACAAAATCAACAGTACCGTCTAATACGTGCAGTTAAATTGAGCTTTTAAGTCTGGCCTCATCTTACATTTTTCCTCATAGTTGGTTTCTATTATTTATTCTAAAATCCTCCCACATGTTTCTCGGCTTAATGTACATCTACTGCTGCACTCGTTAATAAAGTCAAGACACAGCAGCGCTTGCTTAATTAGCGTTCAACAACATATCCTGGAGGCCTGTGCCTTCCTTTGAGGACACCGAGGTCATATACAGTTTCTCCATATGAATTTGGGAGTTTTAGTGCCCTAAACTGCAGATCGTAATCGGTTATATTCTCTATTACGGAAGATTAAATAAATACGTTCACAAAGTCTGGGATGCTTCTGCGACTGGAAGTAATAATTCAAATATTATTGAACTGCTCAAAAAGGGGGAAATATATATAAAACAGGTTTTAAAAAGTAAACAAACAAACAATCAATAGGCCCGGCTGGTGAGGCTTAAATCAGCATTTCTAAATCCCGGCTACAGTCCTGCATGCATCTCAGCCGTTGGATTCGCTGTCGACGTTCAAGAGAAAACCAACCGAGATACAGAAGCTCTGCTGAGGACGACCTAAACCTCAGCTTTCCGTTTGTCTCGTGTTGTGGCGGCACAAACGCCTGGACCGCCCACATCCTCTCTTATCGCCACGATAACTACTCAAACAAACGAGGCAGCGGGTCGCCGAGCTGAAGAACAAAGCGGCCGTTACCTTGCTGCTCCAGAAGCGCGTTCTGCCTCTTCAAGTCGTCGATGTCCTGCTGGTGCGTGTGATTTTTTCGCCTCATGTATTGGATGTACTCTGTAGCTTTGTCTAGGATTTGAGCTCGAGAAGCCTGTTTGGCAGATTACGGTTAGCGACACGTGCACACATTGAAAGCAATGACTCGTGCACAGAATGTTTGTTGCATTCTCTCTCCACACACACACACACACACACACACACACACACACACACACACACACACACACACACACACACACACACACACACACACACACACACACACACACACACACACACACACACACACACACAAGAAATCAAACGCATCATGGTTAGGCTCAATGACGTCACACAATGAGTGCTCCTGCAGCCTGTTAACGAGCTGCAAATCTGCACCAACATTTTCAAGGGAAACGGGCGTATGAAAAGCATTCGCTCCATCTCTTATTAATGCCAATTGGCTATAAAGCGTTGCTTGTGTCTATGAGACATTTGTTGACTTAGTCTCTGCAGCATCAGTGAGATTTGTACTCATTAGGGCTGGGTACCATCTGTATCGAGACTAAAACCCTGGTTTCCTTCAGTGTTTTATCTTCCAAAAAACACCTCCTTCCATGTCATAAACAAATATTTAAAAAACTATCAACATGCCCAATAATTTAAAAAAAAAAAGGAGCACAGACGTTTATATTAGGGTTGCTCACATGAATCTACCAATTACTTTCTCAATTAATTGCTCTATAAAATACCAGAAAATAGTTTCCCAAAGGCTAAGTTACATATTCTACAGTCCAAAACTCAGATATATAGCATTGCGGTGCGGTGCCCAGCCCTAATAGCAGCTCCTTAGTCTGTTTCCCATCACCAGGGTAAAGGCTCTGAAGCAGAGCTGCACTAGCAGCACGGTCCTGAGAGAGAGGTGGGGGTCGAGCACTGAGGAGGCTGTAACCCAACACTTCCTACAAATGATCAACAAACCTCCCTCACGTCATCTCATACTGTGTCAGAGTCCTGGACTGGTCTTTGAGGGGAACATAGTACACCGAGTTCCCAGTTATAAACCAGCTCTCAATGTCATGATGTCAGTACAGGAAGAGAGCAACAAAATGTCCTCATAATAACTTCCTGACGCTGTTCCAAGTATTTTTGACTGCTTCACTGTCTTGCTGCTGCCAATCTGTGTTCACCATCTTTCCTCCTCCCGGTGCCTTAAAAGCATTTCTCTGACACAATAAAGTGAAGACATCTGCATCCCTGTAGTAATCCTACATGAAACCTTTCATAGAAATGCATTCATCCCGACATTTGCAGTACAACTCACAACATTTATACATCAGCGTTCAGAAAACACACGACATGAAAAGTGAAAAGTTTCCTTACATGGGAGCCTGAACATCGTGTGCCTGGAGGACTGGCAGGCTGAGCTTTACCGACCTTTTCTCCCTGCAGGGCGGGAACAGAGTCCCGGAGGCTGTGAAAGCTGTCTTTGATGTGGTCCCTACGTTTGCGCTCCAGGGCATTGTGGTGCGCCCGTTTGTCTGCCTGCAACGACAAGAGTCACAAGGCCTTTAGCCCGGCAGCAGAGCATTGTGGGTAGAGGACAGCGGGGGTCTCTGGTCCTCCTCCACAAACGGCTCTGCTGCCTTTACAACAACAACAACAACGCCAAAGTCAAAAAGATGTCATCAGGGATCCAATTAAAGGTATTTTTCATTGATTAATCTGCCCATTATTTTCTTGATGAATTGCTTAATTAATCCAACTAAATACTGAAGAAATGTCTGAAGCCCAAAGTGACGTCTTCATAATTGCTTGCAACGATTTTTTATTTACTATCAAAAAAAAAGATAATTTGCGATGATATATACACACGACGGGAAAACCTACAGATCTATCCCTAATTTCTGCCCGTTTAGCATAAACAAAAGATCATCCTTAATGTAATTATTCTTGGTTGCATTATATTTTTTACTTAAACTGATGACGACTTCAACGTCAAACAAAGAATGCTCTGAGGGCAGCTATTATTATTATTATTATTATTATTATTAAGTAAAAATAGAAATTTTGAAGCCAGCATACATTATGATGACATTAATTATTGTGTTAGTAGTTGATGGATGCTGTTATTCGGTGGAGACCGCGCAGTCCATAACACAGGAGGGAAAATAACTATATTGTATAAACTGGTTGTAGTTGGTCAATAGATTTAATATAATTTAAAAAATGGATATGTAATCTGCAGAACTGTCTAAATTCACCAAGACGGTTCAGATTATTAAAGAATCAATATATATCTTCAGAAGTGTTACTGATAAATCTAAGGGGTCAACAAACAGACCTGGTCCTGCAGTACATTTTATGTTATCTCATTAAAAAAAAAATATTAACAAAAAAAAATTAATATATATATATATATATATATATATATATATATATATATATATATATATATATATATATATATATATATATATATATATAAATAAAATATACATGTATATACATCTGGAACTCAAAATACATGTAATGACAGATAATTGTGTAATAAATGTGCCACCATTTTCTCATTCAAGGTAAGTGCAATAGTTCCAAAAACAAAATTCACAAACTAATCACATGCTCCTTGGCCTGACTGTACGTGCAACACATTTCACTAACCTGCCAGGTTTTGAGAAACTAACAGATAAATAAGCAAAAAAATATATAATTTACTAATTTTAAACTCAACTTCCATCACAAGTTGCTGTACTCTGGTCTTTGTCTTTCGGCCCCCGCGGAGCCTCCACCCCTCCTTCAATATGACCCCAACCCCCACTGCATGCGTTTCTGTGCCTCCTCCTCTGCAGGAGCACAGAGGAGCGGCCGTTCAAATTCATGTCCAGGCCAGAGTCAAGAAACTCATTCAGACGAGAGCAGCAGATCCAGAACGACTACACTGGATGAATTCAAATGCAGAAGTTTTGTAGTTAAAGATTAAAACGATAAAAGATTTTAGTTGCCGTGCGGGCCTGCCTTCTCCTGTACGCTCTATACATTACACCGCGTTAGTCATATTACCACAGCCAAATTAAATCATATAGAATTTCAGGCAGTTTCCCATCCAAAAATGTTTTGCCAAGTTAAATAACAACCCAATCCTCATTTTATACATCGCCAATTAACACGCAGCGGCTCATATAACGGCGTCTAACAGGCTTAACATTACAACCACACACAGTTGTATTGTAATTAGACTGTAAAAGGCACAAGATGGCTGCCGTAATCACATGACCAGAGGCAGCCAGGAGGCCAAACCATCACGGCCTCCAATCTGATTCTGCCCTAATCCACGCAGAGAGACATTAAATCAAAGCCTGCACAAGCTCCACCAATCATCTCGCTTCATACGCCCGATTTTAATATGAGCAATGAAACCACACGCCGGTGTGGTCACGACACTGCCTCGGGCAGAGGGGAGACAAAGTAGAAGTCACGTGACCCCGGGTGTCATCCGACTCATTTAGTCCGAGGATCACGACAAAAAAACTAAGTAGCCACGAGTGAGACGACACACAGGTTACGACAAGCCCGCAGCGCGCCGTGCGTTTGGTGTGACTCAGTCACCGGCATCTGGAACAAAAACAAGCCCCAAGCTCCTCGTCCTTCAAGGTTAACCATCGGACGAGATGCCACGCATTTGAAACTGAAACTGTAATAAAACGTTATCAAAATTCCCTGCATACACACAGTCCTGGCTTGTGATTAGTCTGGCTGGCATGGCGACCGCTGCTCCTGTTGCGCAAGAGCCGCAAACCATCCAGAGTCCACGAGTCCACTAGAACCACGCGCCTCCTCCTATTCCTCCTCCTCGTGTCATACACAAAGCCACAGAGAGGACGCGGCTCCACTCCCTCCATTAACCCCGGCACAAACACATGACTGGTATTGATGGTATGTGCAATTACAAGTCTGGCTGCCATTGTGGTGTTTAGTTTCAGTTTAAAGTTTAGAAAGACGACATGGCGGATTTTTGTATGTAAAGTAGAACTGAAGACATTAAATTATTTTGTGTGTGTGTGTGTATATATATATATATATATATATATATATATATATATATATATATATATATATATATATATATATATATATACATACACACACACACACACACACACACATATATATATATACACATGCATACACACAAGATCCTGTGCTTTTTGCCATCTATAGTTTGATTTACATTTCAGATCGTGTTTTATTGAATGTTGTATAATTTGCATTTTGCTTTTAGCGTAACATTTTCAAGTGTTCTGTAAAACACACACACACACACACACACAAAACACTTAAGATGCCTGTGATCAGCTGAAAAGACACATTTTAACTCATAAAATAAAAACTTCTTTCACCGGGCACTCTACTTAATATTATTAATCTTTGTGATTAAGATACAGGAATGTATTTCAGCACTACTCTCTGGAGCTGCTCTGTGTGTAATTACTTTGCAATTACGGACATTAGGTGCCCTGGGTGATTTAATGTGAACACGTAATAGGCTCTTTCTAAATATCACGTATCGCCCAATAATCTTGAATACAAATATTCTACAATGATAAAGCAACTTGCCATTTAAAATGTAATTTTTTTACAGGATTCAACTATTCTTGACAGTGTCTTATAGTGGTGTGCCACTTCTTTATACTTTTATGAAATAAAATTATACATTATATAAATGTAAGAGGGCCGGTTTGTTTCACACAGCAAATGACACACATGTGTGTGTCATCAATGTGGCTGTTTTACGACTGAATGCTCACCAGACCAGATTCTTAAAATTGGGTGATACTGAAACTGCACATTAAACAGTTTAATCATTTTATAGCACAATACCAGCACATGGTGTGATAAAGTCGGCTACATTTTCTGATGGACGAATATACTAAACAGACAGGAATGTCTTAATTTTCAAGGAACTTCATTACATTGATGAAAATATCAGAATGAATACACGCTGAGAAGTTAGAGGAATGGACCAACAGCATAAACATATAGCCAGGGTTTATATACTCATTAAACTTAACTTGTGAACCACTAACAACCTTTCATATATTCCAGACTAATGGAGATACTATTTCATTGCGTGAGAGTTTTGTGAGCATCTCACTTTAGGATGGAAAACAAACGGGTTCATTCATATCAAATTACCTTTAAAACTACAGGTAATTGTACTACATGTTCTGGTGCTTAGCTTCATGGTAGAAGCTAGCGGAGTTGTTCAGCACATCGGTCCCCACGAATAACAGGTGTCCAATTACTTAAGTGCAACCATTATCAGTTCATTATTAAACTGACTGCCTCCCTCCGCTCTATTCATACCTGACCACGACACGTTACATAACTGGTCCAGGTGCCGCGTGGAAGAGCTGGCAGCTGCTGCCGCTTCCTCGGTACTGATGCCCGTCTCACACTTTCTGCATGAAAGCCTACACTTCTGTCAGGCGGGTGGGAGCAAGTGGAAAACCTTCCTTCACCAATAAACCAGAAGCTGCAGCGGGCGAATGACACCACCGTTGCAAAAATAAAGAGATGGCATGAAATCGCCGGCATGTTCTTCTCTACTGTAAAGCTAGATTCCTAATAGAGCCGTAACAACGATACATTTTTTGGATTAGATTATTTTCTTGATGTATATTTTAGTCTACAAAATGTCGGCTAATAGTGTAAAATGTCCGTCACATGTTCTGAGAATCCACTGCGACGCATTTAAATCTTGTTTTGTTCAACAGTAGAAAGCTCAAACATATTCAATTTACAGCAACGCCAACTCTCACTAAATCTAAAATCGGTTATAGACTGTTTTGAATTTAAAAAAAGACTTATCTAAATTGATGCTGATAGATTGTAAGATTGAAAGTCAATCGACTTAAAGTTTTAGCTTTTAAGGACATAAAGCAGACTGTCGGCATCTTACCTCACAAACTAAGACCCACCGTCGAGGAAACATATTCAATATCTGTTGGTGCTTACAGATTTTCGTTCAATGCTTGGCAGAACGATGCATCATTTTTTTTTTTATATTGAAAATTTGAAAAAGTGCCACTTCAAAATAGCAAGAGCTCAATTTAAATTATACCTAGTATAGCCGACTTGACCGCGTCTTAACAAGCCGTATGTAGCAAGTGGAAGTTTGGGATGGCTGCCTTTGAAGCTATTAAATATTATTCAGCTCTATTTGTATACCTGCATATTTTTTTTAAATTTAGGACAAGATGTGCAGAGATGGAAGCAACTGTCTGAGTGACAAACAGCCATCAGGACATGCATGTTTTATAGCTTCTGTAATCAAATTAAATGACACTAAGTGAAATCAGGTTTGAGTTTCTCAATTGGCTCCGTGGTGAAGAGAAAGCAACCGTGGTCAAAAGAGAAAGACGAAAACCCCTCTTTATATCGCTAATGTATATTCTGTAAAATGTAATCCTATTGATCCCTGGATGCTCCAGCTCTGGTTATCTGTCTGGAGGCGAGTCGTCGTGCTGTGCAGCCTGTGCGCATCACTAGTCGTGCACCGGGGTGGTGGGTATTTTTCTGGCCGGTATGCGATGCAGCTATACGTCATTCATTTAGGCTGCCAGCCCTTTAGTGGCCTGTAGAGAGAAGATCACGAGCTGCAACACAGGAAAACATCCCGCAGCACCCCTTCCTGACACGAAGGCTCGTCCGAGATGCAGGCGCTGCTGCTGCAGCCGCACGCGCTGCGAAACAAGCTCCCTCCTCGACACCTTGTCCACATGCATCCTCGCCGTGAATGCAGCGCAGATGCAAAACGGCCTCTCTTTACCGAGATGACCTAGATGTGTAATTTGCGATAGCCGATCACGAGCGGAACCCCCGCGGAGGGAGGTGGTGAGCCGCCGGGGGAGAGAGGGGGGGGGGGGGGGGGGGGACTAACCGACTGCCAGTTTCACAGAAAGCTGTGTTTTAAACAAAAAATATGAAACATGCAACAATAAAGCCTTCATAGCGGGATAAAGCTTTGGTCTAAATATAGACGTGTCGTGTCACCGTCTCCCTATGGCCGCGTGCAGACATGATAGGGGACACCCTGCAACGCTGCGCTTAAATAAATGTACATACATGACGTGCGCAAATATGGATCAAAAACGTAAATGTGGTTGTTCCACGAGGCATAAATAAGTACTTTTTTTGTTTGGGCAACAGCAACATCCACAGAATAAACCCTCACCAGTCGATTAAATTTCCCCCACAAATAAATAAGCAGAATGTGATGGATAACTTTACAACAGTGAAACATGTTTCGACATAGGAAGAGAAAAGATCCCCCAGCGTTACGCACCACACAGTGATATCTCGGTGAGTCTTCCTGCAAAGAAACAGAACAAAAAGTACAATTGTAGCCATAATTGTTCAGCAAATCTCACTGCCTCGCTGAAGTCACTAGAAAGTCTCAAGTTTAGCAGGTTTATAAAGCTCTGAAGCAACAAAGGCTAGCGTTGCGTATTACTTAACAAGAATCCCGACAGAAACATATGAAGACAGAGAAGCTAGCAGGCTTATCGAAGCTAACGCTAGCCGCTAGTTCAGCTAAAGCGCCAGCTAGCAGCATAACATCCGTAGAAAGCTTAAAGTGGCTATACTCACGTCACTATCGACTTCGATATCATCGTTATCGCTCATTCTTCGAAACAATAGTCTAGTTTAAAGAGACGCGTGGCTAAAAAAACAACATGGATCAGATTAGCACCGAGCAGCGCTCGACAGACAGACTGCTCACGTTCTGTTTGGACAGAACCGAGGTGAACGCGAGCTCCTCCACGTGACTACGTTCCACGCACACACACAGACGCCGCTGCGCAGCTCGGATGCGCAACGGCCCGAGGGGGGGGGGGGGGGGGGGGGGGGGGGCGTGTGGGAAATGTAGTTTCGCGGGCTTTTTCTTTCTGTCTTTGTTTTAAAAAGATGACATTACGTCGTGGTTTTTAAAGTAATCTAGTTTAAAAAGAGAGATTGATTTGGCAAAGAGGGGTTTTAACATTAGTGTGTTCTTTTATATTATTAAAATAGTAAGCTATGTTTATTCCTAAACTACAATATCCAGGAGGCTTTTAGCGTGCCTACGGCGTCACATCGTCTTTCCCTTTCAGGAGCATTATGGGAATTGTCGTTGGAGTCATATTTGTATGTCAGAAAAGCTAAATAAGGCCACGGCTGAGACACGTGGATGTTAGGAGTGTACCAGGAAACACAAACTCTCACACACACACACACACACACACACACACACACACACACACACAAACACTCATGAATGCAAATAGCCGTACTGCTTCAACATTTGTTGATCTGAAACAATTAAACAATTGATCAATTATCAAAATATTTGCAAATTGTTTTTTGTTGTTGCTGAGTTTATCAATCAATTGACAAAGTACATGTTTGTTGCCTGCGCAAAACAGACACTAATTTGACTATTACTATTTACTTTTCTTTTTGTGTATGAAGTAAATTATACTTGGTTCTCGCCCTAAAAATCTGCCATTTAGGTTTATGCTGCAGAACCTTTACACGACACATACTTTCAAGATTATTTTATATCCATGTAATGGTGGAGAAAGAAATGTCTTATTTAGTCCGGGCACAGGTCTCAGGACACATTGCGAATAATCTGCTCTGGTGCTTCCGTTTTCACAAAATTGTGCTGTAGATAAGGAGCTTACACTGTGGATTACTTTATGCTGCAACAGTGAATCAGTAAATGTGTAAAAAAAAAAAAACTGGGAGCAGGCTCATCTATTCCCCCAGCAGGTCAAGAGGCCACAGCAGCTGCGGGCGACATCCTGCCCTCCATACAGACACAGGGCTTTAGACCTGCACTGACCTTGATCCTACCATCTCTTCTTCCACCTTCTGGGATCACCCCCCTTTCTGTTTTACCGCTATATCTCGCCCCCCCTTCCCTGCCAGTGTTTCACCCCATCCACCATTTTATAGAATTACACTGCATGTCCTGCAGCAGCAGAGCCAAACGGGGTCACCCAGAAACATGGTCCGGAGCAGTATGGTCTATGTAAAAGGATGACAACACAATAAGGCCAGGCTTTTAATAATGCATCCGCTGCAGTGAAGCCTCTCCATCTTCATGGATGACAGCGAGAAAGCATCTTTCTACATTTGTGCTCTACAATCGCATTTGGAATTACCTCTAGGGATGGGTAATGTAACAGAAAAAATATGGTAATGAGGCCAAGCAAAACAGAAGCCAAGATTTTTCATACTGGCCGTCTTGCCACACCCTTAATGCCGTTTCCCCCCCCCAAGGCCTGAGCTGAGTTATGAAGTGTTTTAGCACCATTTCAGTCAATATTATTCAAGCTGCAGGGAGCTCACACGATTAGCTGGGGCTGGGGCAGGAGGGGGGGAAAAGTAGTAAAAATCCAGGTATGTTAAGCACTGGGCTGTAATTATAAAGCGAGGTTGATCAGTCCAGGTAGAGCCTCCCTCCCCTCCCCCTATGCACATTAAAATGCCCTCCTTTTGTCCCCTCACATCAAATTACAGACTGCACTGGAAGGGCCCCAGAATGCAGTCACCATTAGAGACTTTTTTTTGTTCTTGCCATTGTTGTCAGTGCATGATTTATGAAAGGGAGGCGAGGGGGTGCACTGTCAGATATGCCATCAGATTAAGAGTATAGAATACTTTCTCTCTGCACATATAGGGCCTTGGGTGTTTCAAATGCAGTTCTGTCAAATTCAACACATGCAGTTTTAAGAAAACTAATTTACAAGAATTTAACTTCCAAGCGTTTAATAAAAACATGTTTTTGGCATCTTGTTTGCTATATTATTTAAAATACTTACTTGTATGTAAGTTATACCTCTTTTCTTATTGATATTTGTATGATCTTTGGGGAAATGGCTGTTTGAGAATGACCACTTTACCCACCTATTTTTAGGCCTCTGCTCGGAAATTGCTCACCCAAACTAGAAAGGGTGTATCTCTGCAACCACTAGGGCTTACACATGTGAGATTTTGTTCAGATGTCTAAATATCAGTCTATATGTTACGGGTTAAGAGTAAATGAAGATGACGCACAGCAAAAATTAAAAGGTTTCAGGTCCGCCTCGATAAAAAACACTTTCAGGATGATTATTTCTTTGAAATGATGCAGCTGTAAGGTCTAACTCTAACCCACATCATAACACAATATGTGGACGTTCTCTCTGCAAAGGTTGACTTTGATCAAGTTGGTTTTGATTGGGTTAAAAATGCAGCAATGGTTAAATTCATTGCTTTACAATTTGAATGAACAATGTTGTGATGTGGTGATGAACTTGATATAGATGTCAGTTTGTATGTGCGGGAGATCTTCAACCTGAAATTAATGTAATCGGATCTCATAGGGTTTGGTGTTTTTAGATTTGAAAGAAGACCTCGTGAACGCTTCTGTTTATGTGTTCGTGGAACAATGCTGGACCAGTTTGCGCCAACTCATCTTTATTCCATTATTGCATCGAAGGATGACAAGCCCAAGGTTTATTGGTCACTGGGTACAGACTTACTCACTCACTCAACTCTTCACCAACAGGTCAAACAGAATGCATCTCATGCAGTATATCTCCACCACACCGTAGATCCCTTTGAGAGATTTACGACATGTGGATGTGAAATTTTAGTCAACGTCAAACCCCGTTCCACCTCCCTCAATCCCTCACAACAACCCCCTCCTACAGCCTGGCAATCTCATCGCAAGGAGGTGCACTGTCTCCTTCTAGCCGCCATTTCCATTTGTGTCTGATGCACCAGATGCTCATGTAGCCTTTAATGGACAGTTAGCACCCGGAGGAGCAGAAGCTGGTTTCCTAACTACACTGTTAATGGAAGAAGCATCCTGTGTTACAGCTGCGACGACCCCTCCTGTGCATCAGCTCTGCAGGTCGTTACTGAGCCGGCTCACCTGTGCTGATGAGCTGGAAAGTGCAACAGCTGACTGACTCAGTCGCTCTCAGCTCCCCCTGCGTCCTCGGTTGCTTTGTTTGGTCTTTTCGTTCTTTTTCGTATCCTATGTCCCTCTTAACCCGGCACTCACGTACATCCGTGATGTTACTGATTGTTCACATCTCATTCATATGTTTTGTAAATAACTTTAGTTGATGAATTGCTTCACACCCTTTTGTGTGTTCTCTCTCCTTTGAGTGAGAGGTTCAGTCAAAGCAGATTCAGGTTGATGGGAAATGAGCAGGGTGAGGCCTTTTTGTTGCTGATTGGTTGATGGGACAATGAATACACTAAAGATCAGCCTCACACCAATTTATCACCTTAGTATATTGATTACTTTCCTCTTCTCAAATGATTTCCTCTACAATCTTTTCACAAGTGGAATGTAACTAAGTACATTTGCTCAAGTATCGTATTTAAGTACAAACTATGCATGTTCTTTACTTGAGTATTTCCATTGCATGCAATTTTCTTCCTGTCCAGTGGTAACTATATGCATCTTCCAATTTTGTGATTATAAAATACATTTTTCATTTTTCTGATAAACTGCAGGATGAAGTGTTCCTTTATTTGTGAATTATCTTGCTGCTTAAGCTAATTCAACTATTAAAAAACACAAAAACAAATGGGATCAGCTGGAAAATGCATCGTCACAAAGCTGAAAACGGCTTTCCGATCTCATGAAAAGCTGACAATTCAGAGATACGTGTATCTCACAGGACGGCAACACATGCACGCAGCATTCATTTAATTTAACCTCTACGTTGAATGCATCGAGCTTCTCTGGTGCACAGAGCAGCATGCATGACGAGCTTCCTCTTTCATCTATTCTCGTCCCCAGAGGGGTTTTGCAGCCTGGTTAGCAACAGCAGAATTACCCAGCAAAGGAAAGCTGTAAGGAACTTCGGCATGAGCTTTAGAGAAACAATCTGTGAACTGTGCGTCATTTGTGATCATTCGCAAAATATTATCTGCTGGCTAGCCAGAATTAATTCTGAATCTTCCATTTGGGTTTCTAATGCTTTCCTCTTGACAGGTTCTATGGTACATTTCGTCCGCCATTTCGAGAGCATCATTTCCATACTGAGAGCAGAGGATACTGTATTTCTGTAAATAGTAACCCAAAAACTAGCATTGACCCATTTTTTCCCACAATTGAGTTGTATCAGATCTGAGGAGTGAAGGTTGTAAACCTCTCATGTAACGCTCAAGCTGCAGGAGTCAGCCGTTGCACTAGATGGCATCTCTGTTCAGCCAGTAGCCTCCATGTGTCATTGCTTGGCATAAAAAGAGGGTGCAAACACAGAACAAGTAGCTTTTGTTTCAGAGAGAGCAGCAGAGAAGAGTAGAGGAACCTCTGGCCCAACAGGTAACAACACAATATTTGAAATATAGCTGCGAACAAATCTGCCAGTTGTACACTTCAAGCAGCGATAAGTGTTTGTTTCTGTCGATTCCCCTCGGGAGGGCTTCTTCTATTTAGTTCCAACTGATCTCCAAGAATAGGTGTGCAATTCCCACCTTCAGAACAGTCAGTATGCCTTTGAGTGTGGGGTCTTTTTTTCATGTGTGTATATTTTTTTTACGGGTGCAAAATAGATGTGAGAAATGTTGTGAAGGCAATTTGCCTGCACACAGCGTGTGAGCACGCCAGCCGGGAGGATGTGGTTGGTTGGTTAACTTGGCATCGAAGCCCAAAGGACACGCAGGAGTGGCTTGAAGAAAGGAAACACTGTGTGCTTTTCGTTAACAGATTAACTAGATTTAAGTGGCTTTCTGCAGAAATATGTAATTTTGGTTGGAAAGTATAAAACAAGAATGTGGTAGAAGTAATTGAGAAGTTTTGCATCTCATTCTATTTGAAATGCCGCAGACATATTTGGCAACGGCTCATCGTGATCAGCTTAATTAGACATCTGCAGCAGGACGCACATCGTTTTTACCTTAAACGTCTTAAGAATACTGATAACATTGTTTAAATGTTCATTGAAACATGCTTCAAGAGTTCTTATCAGATTTAAATATTGTGAGCTTCAGTTTGTTTGACTATTTCTCTGTCTGGTCAGAGTAACAATAACTTGATAGCAACATACCTGTATAAGCTTTGAATACATGGTTTATAACACAATACAATGTAGTTGTAGTTGGAAGCATTTATTCATTATTTGTCAACAACCATAACTCCTTCTGTGGGACAAAACACAGTTGCAATAACATATAATATGTCTTCCAAAGAGAAGTTGTATTGCTGACAAATACGGTCCTTAAATAAACACTTATATCTGTGTGAAACTATTCATAGTGTGTTATAAGCAATTTGTGAAATGTTTGTATCCTGCTCATAAATATAAGTGCAGCCTTTTCTTTGCTTTTCTTTTGCATGTTGTGTGCAGGTGACGTCAGCATGTTGTGTTTTCTGCTACAGGTGCTTTATTAAAGTGAAAGAGAATTAGTTATGTTTCATTACCACATTTAGGGTATTGTATTTTCTTGATATTTAACCAAGATATTCACACATGAGGTGGTTCGGGCATCTAATTCGGATGCCCCCTGGGCGCCTCCCACTGGAGGTTTTCCAGGCACGTCTAACTATAGGAGACCCCGGGGAAGACCCAGAACACGCTGGAGGGATTTATCTCCCTGGGATATCTGGGATATCTGGCCTGGGAACGCCTCGGGATCCCCCAGAATGAGCTGGAAAATGTTGCTGGTGAGAGGGAAGCCTGGGTCGGCCTGCTGGGCCTGCTGCCACCGCGACCCGACCCCGGACTAAGCTGATGAAAATGGATGGATGGACACATTTGGAAATACAGGGTCTTAGCCATCAGTGAAAAAACAAGAAAAGGTTGTCAGGATCATAAAATTGTACCATGAAGTGAAAGATTATACTCACACTGAGCACACCAGCGACCCGCCGGTTCAGACACAATGAACACTTCAAATGAAACAACGCAGAGCAAACAGAGAAGTATATGCAGAGTTATTTATTAAATAAATCAAAGTATCTGACTTCAGGATTTCTGCAGAGGACAGTGTGCATGTTGATTTGCTTCTTCTCTAAATGACCACATGATGGCTGTAAATTGAAGAAGATTAGATTAAGAGATTTGGCAGCACTTTCTATGACATCTATCCCTATAATGCATTGTAATATAATGTGTTATAATCTGCTTATAGCATTGTATAATCATAGTTATAAGCACTCACTCGCGCTGTAGGTATGTGTATAATGCATTATAGATGTGGCGCCATATAAAGTGCAACTGAAAATGAACCTATATAAAAATAAAACTGTAAGAAGATCATGCCTGTAGCGTGTCCTCAGTCCCTTATCCGCCGTGCTGCATGTGTGGCTTTCTCCAACAAGCTGTCTGCAGACCTCCTCTGTCCATCACGTGCAGGATGAAACATTATCTGTGTTTGTATAAACCTGCTCCATCTCTCTCCAGGACTTTTCTTCTTCCTGGCTGCTTGACTCTGAGCTCTGATTATTTGATTGTATTGTGGGAAGGCAGAACAGAGATGTTTTTAAATAGGTTTGTAGTCCCCTTAAAACAATATTAACATTTCCGTTTTATTTTTCTCGTGGGGCTTTGCGCTGTGCTGAAGGGAGTAGTAGCCATATTGCCTGTGTATTTTATTGTGTGGTTTGAGTCCCCTTAGTTAGTTGTGAGCAGGTCAATTTGATTCGGTTCGTGTGGAATGGTGGTTTATTCATAATTCGTCTACATATTTTGTTACACATACTTCTTCACTGGCTGCACTGGCACCTCACAGCGAGAGGGGCCCGGGTTCAATCCCCAATCCCGGATGCTCCTTCTGTGTTAGCACTCCCTGTGGCAGCGTGGGCTTCCTCTGGCTTCCTCCCACAGTCCAAAGACATGCAGCTATGGTTGATTCAGCCATGCTTGTCCCCAGAGGGGTTTTACAGCCTGGTTAGCAACAGCAGGATTACAAATGAAAGCTGTCAGGAACTTTGGCCTCTCTATTGGTTGGGCACCAGTAAAAGCATACAGTGATTGCTGTATGTTTGTTACATCCCACAGTTTTCTATTGTGACTTATGATGGACTTTTCTTCTTCCTGTCTGCTTAACTCTGAGCTCTGATTATTTGATTGTATTGTAGGAAGGCAGGTATTAGATAGTCTAGCATTAGGACCAAGGCAAAGGGAAAGAGTATAATGAGGTGTTTATAAAATGATCTGGAGAGCAGCTGAGGCCGGCCATTGTTTGGTGACTTAGTTTTGTTCATATCATTAAATTCAAGTGTAGTGAGATAATTGTTTGAAAAAAAAAAATGTTTGTTTCATAGTTGGGGACTAAAACTTGGAGTGATTGCTAAGCAAATCAGTCAAGAAACAAGGTATGCTGAAGCAGAACAGAGATGTTTTGAAATCCCCTTAAGTCCCCTTAAAACAATATTAGCATTTCTGTTTTATTTCTCTTGTGGGGCTTTGTGCTGTTGGTAGCTGTAAATGGGTCAATTTGATTTGGGCTTCCTCCCACAGTCCAAAGACATGCAGCTCAGGTTAATTGGAGACTCTAAAATTGCCCGTAGGTGTGAATATGAGCGTGAATGGGGGTCTGTCTCTGTCCCCTGCAATAAACTGGCGACCTTTGCCCAAGCGCTCCTGAATAGGATAAGTGGTTTGGATAATGGAATAACATGGAACTCTTCACTGCCCTCCCTGATGGTGCAGTTCAGCCCCACATTGTTCATTTTCTTTGCTCGTTCATTTATTGGTTTGATTTATGTATCAATTTACGCTACCCCTCCTTTATTATGACCTCCACTTAGGCCTTCTATTGAAACTCACTTGTGGGGTGGAGACAAGTCTTTTATTCCATGCATTGTCAATACAATTTATATTCTCGGTATAGACTATGAAGAACTGTTGAAATCGTTGTGGCCACCTGATCTATTGTGTCTCTTTGTGTCCAACACATTGTGTTTTGAGATTAAAATCACAATCTGCTCTGACATGGAAGACTCCCTGGACTACACATCGGATCTCTCCTCTGATCCAGATTTGTGGAAAAATCAAAGCTTCTTGTTCAACATGACGGCTGACAAAAAAAAGCTCAGATTTCGGACCCCTCCACTCGCCGGTGATTCATAAAACCATCAACATACTTTTGGTAATGGGTCTTTTCATCACCATGGTTTCACTGGGTCCGTTCCGTCTGAGCTTATAAGATGTATAAACAAGCTTTACCAGCATGTAGAGATGTCTGTACTAAAGCGTCTTTTTCCTTCTTTCCAGCGACACATGGTGAGACCCAAAGGGCTGGAGATAGCAGTGCTGGCTCAGTATGGCATCATGCCTCTCATAGCATTTTGCGTCGTTAAGGTTGGTATTCCTTAAAAAAAAAGATTTTAAACACTTTATTTTACAATACAGGAAGTGTGCGAGGCCTCCTGCACCGTATTACACTGATAATCTTTAGGTTCGCTGGTTAAAGGAAAAAAAATGTCACTATGGCTCTGCAAAATTGTGATGGTCGCTACGTCCCCTTTTGTCTAGTCGAGGGGATAAGGAGGGACGACCACAAGACAACCAAAGAATATGTAAAGAGTAACGTTAACACGATTTATTTTCAAGGTGCATTGAAATAATAAGGTTCTCTGTAAAGTGGGGATGGTGGGGACCGGTGTCGTCGTGCCAAACAAATGGAAATCAACATCAACAAAACTAGGCCTGGCTACCTAACCCTGGAAACAAACAAAATGGCGTCTCTAAACAATGCTTTACCAAACAAATACAGCCAAATGTTTCTAGACACAAGTAACTACATGTCTGTACAAATGTAAAGGGTACCCCAACCTCCCAACACAAACCTTCACCCTTAACCACCTCAGCGTCAGTTTAAAAGGGCAGAGAACAAAACGAAGAAGAGACTGAACTCCTCAGGCTTCCTCCTTTTAAACTGGGCCCCACTTTGCTGATTGGCTAGCTTGAATTGTGAGGAACCCAGGAGCAGCATGACTGGTCTGCACAGGTGGAAACCAATCACCTGATTGGCACCTGAAGAGAAAAACGAGGGAGAGAGAAAGCACATCCACAGGCGCCTTGCACCAGCCTGACACGTAACAAGCTCAAACTACCGTACATTTCGGGTTACAAGCCGCTCCTACGGCTGATCAGTAGCGCTGCTAGCTAGCGCTTCTGCTGCTCCCGGCCACTGCTGCTGCTACTGCCCGCTGCTGCTGCTACTGCCCGCGTCCCCTCTGCCCAAGTCGGGTGTCGAGCCTGGTCCTGCTACCTTCGGTGGTTTTCAGGGAGCTAGCGGAAGTTAGCGGGGAAGTGACGGAGCGCTAGCAGGAGCCCCAGCTGGCTACAGCGGGGAGCTGTCGGGGACACTGACCGAAGGTAGTAGCGGCTTGTAACCCGAAATTTACGGTAAATGTTTGAAACTACATAGCACGTGACAAAGCATCCGCAAGAACATTTTCAGACCCCTTTTCATGACTGATTTCAAGGTTGTAGTCTTGAACGATCAGAAAGACGTTGGTTGTAGTTCTTCATTCTGGACAAGAGGGTTATGATCGGTGAAAACTTTAATAGGTTTCACACTTGAGCCAAGGTAAACGTCAAAATGTAGTGATAATACTTTCAAATGGCTCACACATTATCAGAATAGTGCAGATAAGAGCAGGAGGAATCACTTGATTCGGGTTAAGTACGACAATGAGTAACAACATCGGATTTGAGTCCTGGCCAAAAGAAATGTCAGAGGACTCGTTCATAAGTTTTGGTGATGCCCTGGTGCCCTGGCTAAGGGTGGTCATGAGCTAAAGATAGTATCTGAAAACGATAGGGTGTAGGCACGACAACCTGGTCCGTCTCACTCCACTCCATACCATCACTGGTCCAGCGACACACCAACAGGCCCAACCATGTCTGTTAGTTGGGGCTCTAATGTTTAGACAGAAAAATCTCTCATTATGACAAAAATATTCATGCACAAGATTCCAAGTTCCAAGTGATGTAATAATAATGATGGTTGTTATAGACGATTAAGTATTATATTTAGATTCATCTGTTTCGATACGTTTTTCTTGCACAAAAGCCTCTCTTGCATTGCTGTTTTGAACTCTCTCCAACATCCTGGCTCTGGCTCTGCAGGGAGACATGAACCTCAGGTACTTTTTTTCTAGTAGTGTGACCGTTTCGTCAAACCACAAACCCCAAAATGTAAAGTGTTTTTCTCTCTCTCTCCAGTTCACGATTCATTGTTTTTGTCTTATCTGTTGAAAATGTAAAACCCCATTTATATGACCAATCGTCTCCCTTCAAAATGTTTCTCTGCAGTTTCTTTACTATGAATTCCACATTTCTTCCCCTCTTCCAAATTCACCCATCATCTGCAAAAAGTGACAATCCCATTTTCGCATTATGGAGAATAGTAGAGGGTATAATATATATATTACCTTGAGGTGTTCCATTTTCAATACCAAACTTTCCAGAATAGCTCTTTCCAACTCTGACCTCTATGAATGTTTTTCATAAAACATATTTCATGCATCTATAAATTCGACCCCTTAATACCCAACTTGCAAAGTCTAATTAATAACCCTTTTCTCCTCATCATATCATATGCCTTCTCTTTGTCTTACCTGTGCTTTCATAATGTCATGTTCCAAACGTAAAGCTGAATCTGTTGTACTTCTTCCTTTCCTGAAACGACTCTGATATTTGGATATATATATCCTTTATTTTCTACAAAATATGTTCACCATCTTTTAGGACTGGAACCCCAAACTCTCTTTTAATCCCGTTCATTCTTTTTTTTTTTAATCATTTTCCATTCTTTAGCAATTTGTGTCTCCCTTCCTATTGTGGAACAAAATGTCCTCCAAAAGTCCTTCTTTGTATTTTTTATTATCCTCCCATTATTTGCTTGTAATTTTTTATACTCAAAAGGATTCTGAAAACTATGATTATTTTGTAATACTTTAAAAGCTTTATTTCGAGATTTAATTGCTTCATCACATTCTTTTGTCCACCAAGGTACCATCTTCTTTTTGTGCTGACTGCTTTGCGGCCTCTAGAATAGCTCTTCAACATCTTCACTAATATACTCTTTCTTCATTTATTGATCACTGACCATTCTACATTTCTCCCAGTCAGCACTGAAAGACCATTTCTGTACTTTTTCTTCTAAACGCCGCTCTACTTCAATCATTATTGGATAATGGTCACTTCCTACAGTTATTCCTCTTATTACCTCCCAGGAGCTAATGCCTGCCAATGAACCAGATAAAGTCCACAGTGGACTCTGTGCCTGTTCTGATGTTAAATCTGGTCCCAGTTCCATTATTTAAGCACACTAGGTTTTTTTTTATCTCTATTAACTCTTCTATCACCATTGTTGTCATTACCACTACCCCATAATGCGCTATCAGCATTAAAATCTCCACAACATATCCCTTTCCCGTGTAACTGGACAGCTAATTCATCCAGTAAATCAATTGAAAGTTTCTTATAAAAGTTTGCTATTCTAATAGTTCCTGTTCGACCCGTCCTCTGGGCCTCCTGGCTTCCCGTTTTCTTCTAGTCTTTTATGAATATGCTCCCTGGATGCATCTTTTATCCCAAATAATTGATCCCCTCAGTATTATTTACATTTTCTCTGTTTTGTGTTTGACTTGGTCGGTACAATTTATTACATATGCAACCCCGTCAGTGCTGTATTGGTTTCCTCAGACAGACCTGCCTCTGCTCTCAAAACTCTGCTGTGTGTTTCATTCCTTTCCCTTCGTCCTTGTGCCTTCTTCACAGCCTCGCATAGCTCATGTTGTTTCCTGCTTTTACCTGCTGGATTCCCACAGCCCTCTTCCTGACTTCACATCCACCATGTTACCCTGTGTTGCCCGCCACAATTACAACATTCACCCTGCACGAGATCCTGACGATCCTCAACTCTGTGATCCACACTTGGGACACCTTTGTTTCCCATATGTGCTGAATGTCCATACCGAAGTGAGGGATGGATGTAGGGCCTCACCGGGAAACTCATACATCCTATTGTGACTCTTTCCGGAAGCACGGCCTCCTGAAACTCAATAAGAGCAGATAGGCTGTCAACCCTTTCCTCATTAACTGTTCTTAGCAATCTCTTCATTCTGTTCACTTCTACACTTTTCGACTCCCCGTGTCACTCAATTCTCACCCAAAGATCTTTTCTCCCTTATAATTTTCTTACAGATATTTTCTATAAGCATATTTGTTTTTCTGTTCTTCCGTTTGACATATTACCAACAAGCTTCGATCGCTTCGGACTTTAGCCATTTCCACCTCGCCGATCTTTTTTTCTCTCACTTCCCTAGATAAAGGCTATCGGGCTAAGACCGACATGCTCGTCTTCCTTTCTGAATTTAAGTATTACTCTAAATTCCTCCCTCACCATCTACTTGCGAACCACTCTATTTCCTTCATCAGAACTGTTTTCCTCCTAACTTCTCTTCTTAATTAGACTCCCATTCAAACTTCCCTCACCTTGTCCAGCCATCACAATCCACATCATCATCCTCATCCATTTCCTGACTTGCCACCCTAACCCAGTCACAAACCAGTACATGCCAACCGCCAAATCCAAAATCCAAAAAGTTGTTGTGTGTCTCTAACAAGCAGCTACAGGACAATACACTTGCAAAAGTCTCACAAGCACACCCTGGAGGCTTTAATGTGCACAACACCTCACATATTTAACAACAGACTGTCAAGTTTGCTGCAAAACACTGACTTAAAAAAAAAAAGAGTATGACCTCTAATTGCTTAGGGTGCAAACAGTGGCGGCGCTTATAGCTGCAAGCTAATAAATGTGACCACCACTGGATTGATTAAAAAAAAGCCTGTATTTGTAGCAGCCAATCATCTTAAAACTCAATAGACTCTTTCTCATGTATGTGGCGTAATTGTACGATCTAGTGATTTTAAGACAAATACACGAGGGGTATTTCCAGGCGTATTTTATTTTGTAGAACAAGACGTCAAAATCTCTTAAGCCTGTGTTAACCTCAGACCTTCTTTCAGGAATCTAAAACAAAAACCCATTGACTTGGAGACAAGGGAACTTGAAATGCAGATTCATTTCCAGGTTTTAGGTTTTTGAACGCCACTGTACTCACTGTTCTTTAAGGACTTTTCTTCCATGTTTGATTAAAATCTGAGGTTCAAAGTTTATTCGTGACCCTGGAGTTGCTGTTCTTATCAAAAGCTCCAGATCAGCACGTTGGAGAGATTGTTTTCTCAAGTGTCGGTCGAGGGGACATTTTGACCCACTGGGTGGGTCTAAACAAAAGGTCATAGGTCACCAAAATAATAAGGAATCCTCCTCTGGGGGCCACAAAGATTCACACCACATGTCCTGGCAGTCTTACATAGTGCTGGACCAGCCTTTCGTTGCTGTCATGTGATCATCCAGTGATTTTACATCACATGAATTCTGTTCCAGGATCAATTCTGGCCCAGTAGCAGTTGTTTCCCTGCCATCCCCGTCAGCAGCCACAACGCGGCGCTTGCACGAGGTTGGGATTAGGAGAGTTAGCGCCCCCTGTGTGGTTCCCCTCAGCCTTTTGATGACGTCCTGCTCCACATTGCTGGCTTTTGGCATGACGCTGCTCTCCATCTACTGTCGGGGCTTCAACCTGCAGAACTCCATGCCCTTCGACGAAATCAGCGCATCGCTGGTCATGATCTTCATACCCTGAGGCGCCGGCATCCTCATCAACTACTACAGGCCAAGATCACCACGAGGGTTAGTGCATACGCAGGAGGGGAATGATAATAACAGGCTTCAGTTTCCATTAATAATGTATTGATCAAAAGCCATGTGTGCATTTGCTGATGTTCTCACTTCTATTACTGTAATTTTAATATCTTTGGGTTTTGGAGCGTTGCACTCATTGGCTAGAACTGAAGACACATATCTTAAAAAACAGCTCATAAATGTGTCAATTCATTTTCAATAATAAAGGCTCAGTAATTTCCTTAAAACAAGCAAATCTTTCTCAGACGTAAACAGTGTATTCTTTGGGACTATTTTAATCGGGAGATAAACGACAGAGCTCAAGTTCACGGGGACAAAGGAACTTCGGTGAGCTTTGGATGTCCGTGGAGCTAATAATATACTATTAGAAAACACATTATAGGTGAATACATCTGATTTGTCTCCTGTCCTGCTGTTCTCAGGCGGGCCTCACTTTCATGTTCATTGTTGTGTCGGCAGGCTTCGGATACGTCCTCTCCTGGCTCTTGAGACTCAACCCGACGTGAGTCACTTGGTTAAAACGTCTTAACCATGTCAGAGAATAAGTAGCCTTTCCTTTATGTATCCATGACTT
Organism: Myoxocephalus aenaeus; assembly: GCA_038501785.1. Taxonomy (NCBI): domain Eukaryota; kingdom Metazoa; phylum Chordata; class Actinopteri; order Perciformes; family Cottidae; genus Myoxocephalus; species Myoxocephalus aenaeus. The sequence continues at coordinate 2,860,347 of JBAMJR010000009.1, forward strand.
GTGAATCAGGGAGAGGAGGACTGTTGCTATGGAAACAGACAGTCAGAACACCCAGCTGTGCGCCAACATTCTGAAACTGGCCTTTCCCCCAGACCCGGTCAGCCCTCTGTTCCTGTCTCGCCTTTCTCTTTGAGAACCCTGGCTTTTTAACGGGTTCATTTTAGAGATGTGTGGAGCACACACACACGCCAACATAATTGTTTGGGTTCATTTCATTCCAAGTTCCAAGAAATAGAATATGTTTTGGTTTTGAACAGTTGGTCTGATAAATCAAGCAATCGTCACTTTATTTTCAGACACCTTGGCACTGATTTTATAGACTAAATGATGAATTGGTTGATGCAAAAAAAATGCAAAAAACATCACTTGATGCAGAAAAACTGTGAATGGAGGAATGTATAGAATTATACGTTAAGTTAGTAATACCAGAGAATTAAAGCTATTACATCTTTCTTATACAAATAAAATGCATTATTATTACTAATAATAAGTTGTATAAGGGATGTACTGTCCTTAAACCACTGTATTAAGGGGCAAGTAATATATATATATATATATATACATATACATGTATATATATATACATGGTGCCAGAACAATCGGCAGGGCTTTCTCTACCACTAATGTTTGGGCAGACATCCCACATTATTGTTATCATTTTATTTATTGTTTTGGTTGTGTCATTTTCTTTTTATTCATTTTCTTCACATTCTAATTCCTGAATATTCGTACCAATTAAAAGTGACCTGCTTTTTAATTATACAATTATATCAATGGTCTTAAAATGACAATGTTTATTGCAATTACTTCTGGAATAATACAGTATAAGTAGTTACTGTGACAGGGCTAAGTGTCTGGACAACATGTGGTGCCGATCCATTAAGTAAACATCGAACAAAAAGTTCGAAAATAATGTGACAATGCTTCTTGGCAATAACTTTTATACCGTTGGAAAGCCCGTTTATTTCCCTTTTAAACGGTGCCCCATTTGTCACTCTCACACAGACAGCACCTCCAAGTGTTGCTGGAGGCCGTTCCATTCTCTCTACTCCCAGACTCTGCAGGTAGCCTCTGATGAACCCGCTCTGCTGACATCTTGGAGGATGGAGTTCGGTCCCAGACTGGGAGCAATGGGATTGCTGCTGGTTGCAGAATCTCATCTCGATATCTCTCTGCATTGAGATTGCCTCCAAAAGAAGCACCTTTGGGTGTACCAGACGCTCGTTACTGATCGACTTCAAATCATCCGCCAAACAAGAGTCACTAGCAACAGCAGAATCAGCTGTTCGAGAAGATTTGGCACATCTTTCATGGGCACAACCCACATACTCAGCTGTGCTGCTCATCCCACAAATGGATGTTCCTCACAAATGGAGCGCCGTTTAAAACATTTATTGCCAAGAAGCATCGTTACATTAGAGAAAGAATCTACCCCGCACAAATTTATGAACTTTTTGTTCGATGTTTAGATTAAAACATCCACGCTCAACTAGCAAGACAAATTAAAGTAGTGCAATAGGAGAAATGATCTCAGACATCCGAGCATGAAGCTTGATTTAGTAAACTAGTTTGCATCTATCCTCTCGTCTGCCTGACCTACAGAGAAGTATCAGCCAGCGATCGCTGAAGACCAAGAGGCCTCTTCATGTAATTAATCATACATTTGTATAATTTTCATTAAAAAAAGCACTGATGAACAAAAGAATGATTTAGTTAAAATTGTTTTTATTGTTTCAGTCCACCGTATTCCTAGACCATAGAAACGTCCATCATTTTTCACTGAAAATAAAATCCCTACGTACAAAAATGTTGCATTTTTTTTTTTTCTTCAAACTCTACACGTTCATTTAAACCACGGTAACATCAGACACGGTACCTACGCGCATTCTTGGAATTACATTTTACACTTATGTAAAACAAAAGTCAGCAATGCTGTACACAAAACCCCCCCCAAAAAAACAAAAAAAATAAAGGTAATTACAATGCTAAAATAAACGGTTCTTTAAAAAACATCATTTTAAAGTGTTGAAATTAAAGTGTTGACCTCATCCTCGAAGTAGTTTCACACCTCCCAACAAAATAAAAGTCAACGGCAAGAAAATGTAAGATCCATCACATTAACAGTTAATTTACTGCACAGATGTTTAACTGTTGGATTGTGTGTGCATCTGTACAGTGTTCTTGATACTGCGTAATGCCAATAATACGACTCTAAATTTTGAGAAAACAAAAATCACATGCAGGCATCCTCAGGTATAGATATCACACACACACACACACACACACACACACACACACACACACACACACACACACACACACACACGCACACGAGCACGCACACACCAGCTGTCGTAGCTACAGTAGGTAGAAGACGGAAAAAAATGAGGCGAAGGACAAAAATGTGGAAATTGATTAAAAGCTCTCCAACTGACGAGCAACCGAATGGCAAAAAAAAACATTTTAAGAAAGTGGTCACACGACTTATCAAAAGCCTCGTACTGCCCCAAAAAATACAGAGTCCCTCTTCAGAGTGTAGAGATTACTCGCTTTACAGACCCAGTAACAGTGAAACGTGACGCCGGGTCACAGGACCTGCAGCCGGGCGGATGAACTGGTGTGAACGTACATTTGGGTGACGAGGGGCACAGACAGCAGCACTGAGTAACAGTGATGTTTACGGTATTCAATTTTATCGCCCTATAATTGCAATTAAATATATGAATGAGTATAATTGTTCCTGTCCGACAATGTGTTGGTGTTTTAACTGTGAAAAGAGTCCGTATAATTATGATAATCCAGCAAAAACTAACTTGAGCAAAGCCCTCTTCTCCGTGTGCAGGAGCTCCAGATCCTGCAGAATCAAGTTGTTTCTACTGTTGATTCATATTTAACGTGGATGCAGTGCTTAGCGCTGGCTGTCAGTGGAGCGGGAGCGGGAACGGGAACGAGAACGGGAGCGGGAGCGGGAATGAGCGCGGGAACGAGAGCGGGAACGAGAGCGAGAGCCTCTCTGGATGGGCGGAGGGGAGGGCGGGGTGCCGGCCTTGCTCGTCTTGGACGGCCGCTTGAGGGGCTCCTTGGATTTGGAGTTTGGAGAGCAGGCGCCGCCGACAGGGGACCTACTGGGGGAGCGGGACCGGGAGCGAGAACGGGAACGAGAGCGGGATCGGGAGCGGTTGTGGGCCTTGTGGGCGGGGCTGCGGGAACGTCTGGGGGAGCGAGATAGAGAGCGACCACGAGAACGGGAACGGGACCGGGACCGTGAGCGAGAGGAACTCCCAGACCGGGAACGACTTCTTGACCTGGGGAATAATGAGAGAAGAACATTAGAATGATTTTATATTTGCACAACATACCGTGTTGCATGACTGGATTTATTTTGCTAAAGTGTTTCTACAATTAATAAATATAGCATCAATGTGTAGTAATATATATAAGTATAAATGGTAATTTCCAAGATTTCTTAGCTTTCTTTCGGCACGTCTCACGTGCGAGATGAGAAGTTGCCTCATGGGATAAAATAGTCTCAGCCCAGCTCTATTAAATCTATTTATTGTAATAAACCATGTTCTTCACACATCCCTCAGCATAGCGTGTTCTTATTGTGAGTAAAAAGGAGAAAAAAATATGAGGTGAGAGTGGAGCCGCTCACCTCTTCCTGGTTGCCTCAATGAGCTTGATTTTCCTGCCATTGATTTCCTTTCCAGACAGTTTGTCCATGGCGTTTTTCAGATCGCTGCCAGAAGCAAACTCAACAACCCTGTAAAAACAACATGAAACAGTATTAAGTACAACCTTAGATTTACTTTTTTTTTTGAGTCATGAATTGGATAGCAATTTCCTTCAAATTGCAGACGCGAGCTTGACATTGAACACGAGGGGTTAACGGTCTTACCCTTCGTTGAGCTTGGGCCGGTGTGCGTCTGCAAAAGTCACCTCTCCAGCTTGTCTCATGAAATCTTTCAGGTCCTACACATGTAAACGTCAGTCAACTTTTGGAGAGGCTCGGGACACAAGCACAGCCAGAAAAACACATAACAGGACTGATTTTACCCAAAAAGAGAGATGGTTAGATTTTCTGAGAGGACTACACAGGCTACTGTAAATAAGAAGGAGGAGTCCAAGAACCTCGGTGGCCGTTTAATAATTCAAAAGTGTGCGTTTTAGTTCAATAGAATACATATAAACATCTATACATACAAAAGCTTAGTCAAGATTAAATGTTTGCCAATTTAGATTTCAAACTATTTTTTTTACAAATGCTAACTTTAGCTAACAGGTTAAAGTATTTGCAAAAAGCTTTGAGATTCTTGGACTCATCACAACTACAGAGACATGAACACCATCTGCATGAACTGAACTGCAGTGGCGCCACTTGGGCAGCCTTTGGCACAAAGAGCCCCATTTTCCCTGGCAAGGAGGGCACAGGGCTCCATGCCGGGACCGCCCCGTCTCGGCACCCTGCCTCAGTAAAGAGAGTGAACAGGGTGGAAGAGAGGAAACTACTACCTGAGAGCGAAACCCCTGGGCCGCAGGCTCTCCGAGCCCACCATAACCTCGGGACAACAGCAGATTATATCCATGGCCACCTGGGAGGATTTCACGCTCTCTCGCTCGCGATGTGCGGGAACACCAGAGGGGGAAGGGAGGGGGATATCGATCGACCGAAGCCCCTCAAATTAACGAACCATCGATCAATACGGCATCACCATCGACTCTCGCTCTCTCCTCTCCTTTCTCTCTTCCAACCCTCTGTTTCCTCTCTCTCGCTCTCAGCCTCACACCAGTCATCCCCCTGCCTTCAACAGGAGGCGTTGCGAGCGGGGCGAAGGGGGCCGACAGCGCCTCTAGTGTGGAGCGATCGCTCACATGACCAGCAGGCGTCAACTAGGAGTAGGACAGACTGGCTGACACCAGAGGCTCAACCCAGACAGAAGGACCCTGAAGGGGTTAACTCCACCTTAAGCGAGCTCTTCCATATGACACAACAGTCAGGCTGGCAAATAAAGGGGTGAAGAATTGGTTAAAATTTTGAAAAAATGAACAAATTAATTGTTTTCTTATTGTTACTGCTCTTTGACTTATTACATAGCTGCATGATATGCAGATTTAATTAAAAAAAAGACATTTTTTTAAAAACAATTTAGTTTCTGTTTAAACATTAGCAAGTTTAGCAAATTATCAATTTGATTCCAGAGATTCTATATATTTTTAGCAGCATGTAAATCTACAATTGCATGTGTGTATTGTTGGAGGCAGACTGTTGGCAATAACATTTGTGGTGTTGCAGCTTGCAGAGACTAGCTGTGTATGAAAATGTTGCGAAACTAACCTGCCAGCTGACGCGAGAGGACAAGTTCTCTACGATCAGGCGGTTCTCAGTGCGCATCGGAGGAGGGTTTCGGCTGAAAATGGGGAAAAAAAGACTCAATCAATTGACCGATACGAACAGAGAATTAGCTACTTGTCAACAGAAAGGCTCATTCATAGTGGATATTAAAGACATTACCAGTCTGGAGGTAATGAATTAAATCTGAATTAAACTGGTTCACTTAAAGTAAAAAAGAAAAAAGTGAAGCTCTGACATTAGCGATTATAAACAAAGGCTGCAATAACTAAATAATCGACTTTACACCCAATAACGTGTAAACTAGACTAAACCGAACTGATGTATAGGATGTTAAAAATACAAAACTGTATTTAGTCAGCCGTTTACACAACGTATTTGCACACATGGTCCTTATTTGAATGAGATGCATCATAAAGCAGGTGACCCGTGTGAAACTTTACCTCCGACTGTTCTGGGAGCCCCGGCCATAACGATCAGAGAAACGTCCTCCTGCACTGCCACCTCCACCACCGCCGCCGCCACCGCCTCCACCTCCTCTGCCACGGCCGCCACGCAGACGGACACGAGCGTGCTCAATAGTCACCCTGAAATAACAGGAAAATTGCTTTTTGTTTGGAAGAAGAAAAACCAATTACAGTGGAAAACAGGTAACAGGCAAGAGGAGAGAAAAATGCATACAAATTCAGTTTTTCCCACAAATTCCTACCTTTCATTGCACAGCTCTTTGCCATCAAGTTCATAAACAGCATCTTCAGCGTCTCTGGGGTCGTCAAACTCCTGCAACAAACAGAATACAACATTTACAACAACACATCTTGACCATTCTGCTTTTTTTCCTCCTTCTTCCTCCAACCAGTTCTATATCTTTTTTTTAGTGTGTGAGGAGAACGATGCAACATTATTTTAAATATGGCAGTAGAGCCTCTCTTATTTAATCATATACAAGCTGTGGGGAGCTCGTCTAGTTACTGTGTGCATCCTCTTTTGGCACAATAGCGTCCATCCAAATATCTATATCAAGGGTTCCAGAAATAAAGTAAGAAGATTGACACTGACATTTGAGCCCATTTGCAAGTGACTAAAACCAAATGGTCCAAATATATAAACGCCAATGAGGAATAACTTGCTGATTGTCCATACATTTGCAAACATTTCAAAAACCCTGTTTTCGTTTTGTCATTGCAGGTTATTGAATGTAGCTTTAGGGGTGAACAGTAGAATTGATCTATTCCCCACATTACAGTACAAAAAGACCCAGATTTAGGCTCCAGCAACATGGTCACCGGTTCATTTAACGTGTGGGTGTGTTATCCGGCAGAATACGGAGAGAAATGAGGGTGTAATGAATCTAAATGTGGCTAAATGCAACAATGATTGGATAAAATAAATAAATAAACATAACGCCGCTGCTCAACGCAGAACAAACGGCTGCGTTTTTTGGCCCGTTGAGCGACACCGGACAACATTTCCCCACGTTAGTTTTCCGAGACTCACCACAAACCCGAAGCCCCTCTTGAGGTCGATATCTCGGATGCGGCCGTATCCTTTGAAGAACCGCTCCACATCCTTCTCTCTGGCCGAGGGGCTCAGGCGGCCGATGAAGATACGACACCCGCTCATCGTCGACGTCGTTGAAACCGCGTATCTGCAAACAGACGTAACGGTTATAACTCACATTGTCCTCCCGCCGGGTGACGTCAGCGACCGTCGAGGAGGACAAACGACCCAAAACGAACCCCGTGCGTGTCAGTTTGGTGAGCGCGCTAAAGCCAGACAAGAACAACTGGCGGGGCCTCGCGAC